>CM062815.1:703487250-703782042 GCA_031772625.1 Pinus tabuliformis | reverse complement strand
GTGAGTTGATTGAGAGTTGATGGAGTTGTGTTCAAGTTTGACTTAAGTTGAACTAGTTGTATTTATCTAACTACCAAATACACTAGTGATGATGATGTGAATTAATTATTAAATTAATTCACTAATTAAATTAACTCGTAAATCAACTAAAGATACATCAGTTAATCAGTGCATGGATAGTTCAGTGGAGACAAGTGTTAGAGGTGGGTGAAAGGGTGAGACTACTATCAGTTGTGACTGTAGCTGTGCATGAGATTTGCACAATCATTGATTGAGATTGCCAATGAGGATTGCGCAGTACAAGCCAAGGGAATTCAAACTTGGATCTCATCTATTCTCAACTTGAATTGCGCAGTAGAGGCAGGAAAACAGTGGAGGAGATTTGAACCCATGACTTGTTCAGATCTGAGCTAGTTTGTGTGTAGCATGTGGAGATAGTACTGAGTACTTGTGAGGAGTATTGTACTATGTATTGTTACATGTTCTCTATCATTATAATATACAGATAGTTGGGGGTTTTCAGCTGTATGCTTTCCCCATTACATACTGTGTTGATATGTGTGATTGATGTTTCAATGTGAGCATGCGATTGTTTTTTAATTCTTCAAATTGATGATCACTGGTAGAGGAGGTTATGTATTATGCATGCATTCCGCAGATAGTGTATAATCAGGATAATCTCTGTGAATAAGTGTTATATTATTCAAATTTCTACAAAATATAAGGAAATATTTGTGGCTAGGGCCTTCTCTCAACAAGAAGGCACCAATTATGAAGAGACATTTGCTCCCACAGGGAGGTATAAAACCATACATTCACTATTCTCTTTGGAAAAATCAATGGGATGGAATATACATCAAATGGATGTCAAGAGTACATTCATGAATGGCACAATTCATGAGAAAGTCTATATAGAGAAACCATTGGGATTTGAATTCAAATACAGAGAATCCTATGTGTATAGTGTATGAATTTACAGGGTAAGTTCCTCAGATAGAAAACCAAAGGATGCCACTCACAAACAGATCACAGATCAATACACTAGTATTCTTGACGTGGTTAAAACCCTCAAAGAGGGAAACAGTCCACGGCCTGAGCCAACGCGACCACTTCAGACAATTTATTAATAAAAGAAAAAAAAATTACATAAGCTTCTCTCATGAACGGTCACTCTACAAATGATCCTCCATGCTCTTTAAATAGAGATCATGGACCAATCGGGTGTTAAGCCATAGATCAAGTGTCGGTAATATTGAGGAGAGAATGAACCATTGGATCACTTCATGTCTAGAACATATAGTGACCATCGGATTGTAAGTTAAAAAAGTACATAGTAAAGAAACACACTTTACCTAACTCTACACTAGACCAAGTTATACTTAACTATTTCCTATGTGTCAGAATATCCTAACATCCCCCCTTAAGAACAACTTGGATAGGATTGAAGGATTTACAAATATGACACAATAGGAGAAGGAAGGAGGCATTAGAGCCTATCCCCCCTTAGTGACAACTTCCTGAACTCCAACCATAAATCAAATTTTAGTAAACTTCACCTCTGTGAAAGCCTTTGTAAAGATGTCCGCAACTTGATCATCTGTTGAACAATATTGCACTTCAAGAATATGGTCATGAATGAGCTTTATGATGAAGTGCATGTGTAGTTCAATGTGTTTTCTACGCTAATGTTGGAGTGGATCTTTGCATAGTTGAATGACACTTTGATTATCACACAAAAGTGTAGTCGTATGCTGCTGCTGAAAGCCAAACTCTGACAGGATCTGATGAAGCCCTAAAAAAGGGATTCCTTACTAGCTTCTACAGTGCCGCGATACTCTGCTTCTACTGAAGAAAGAGAAATGGCACTTTGTTTCTTGCAAGCCCATGTAATAGGTCTAGAAAAAAGAGTGAAAAAAGAGTGAATACATAACCGGCAGTAGAATTCCGATCATCAGGGTCACCAACCCAATCAAATCAATGGAACCAACTAATAGAGGAGATGCTTATGCACTGTAATGAATCCCAAACTGAACTGTACCTCAAACATAACGGAGTATTCTTTTAGCTGCTTTCCATTGACTTTCATGTGGGTTTTGCATAAACTGAGCAATGAGGCCAACAACAAAGGAAAGGTTAGGACGAGTATGGGTCAGATACAAAAGTTTTCCTACAAGCTGATGGTATAAGGTAGCATCAACTTTAGGGGCAGTACAAATGAATGAAAGTTTGGCTCTAGACTAAAAGGGAGAAGGGGTTGGCTTACAGTCTTCCATGTGAAAATGGCATAGAAGATCACAAACATACTTGGACTGGGAAAGGGAAATACCTTCCTTGGTTTGCAAGACTTGAAGACCAAGAGAATAATGCAAGTGTTCTAAGTCTATCATTTCAAACTTCTTTTTAAGGATAGAATTCACATGGTTTATAAGGTTGGGATCACTAATAGTAAGGATAAGATCATCAAGATAAAGAACAAGAATGATAAGGTACTTACCCACTTTCTTGGTGTAGACAGTATTGTCAAAATGACACCTAGAAAAGTTAGTATCTAAAAGAAAGCTATCCATTTTGGCATACCAAGCCCAAGGGGCTTTCTTGAGACCATAAATGGATTTCTTAAGCCGAAATATAAGGCTAGAGTCTATTTGTATAAAGACAGGAGGTTGTTCCATATATATTTCTTCATGCAAGTCCCCATGAAATAAGGTGGATTTAACATCCATCTCATGGAATTCCCATTTGAAAGAGGTAGCAAGGGAAAGAACAAGGCGGACAAAGTTCATTTTGGCAACACGAGAGAAGGTTTTAGTATAGTCAATGCCTTCAACTTGTGAAAAACCATTAGCAACAAGATGAGATTTATGTTTATCAACTTTTCCATGTGGTCCAAACTTGGTTCTATAAACCCATTTGCATCTAACAAGTTTTCGTCCCTTTGGAAGAGGAACAAGATCCCATGTATCATTTTCCAGTAATGAACGATATTCTTCATTCATAGATGCATCCCAATCTGGATGGCCTGAAGCTTCTGCAAAGGTGTCAGGATCATAATTCACTGAAGCTTGAGCCAGTAAATAAGAGGCTCTATCGAATTGAGAATGTGTACGTCGTTGATCTGTAGGATCACCTGCAAAAGCACCAGCTGCATCTTGAGTAGCACGGCCCCATTTTGGAAGCTGAGGAGCTGAATTAGGATCCCGAGAAGGTGGGGGGGATTTTCATCCTCGGTGTCATCATCTGAAGAAGAAATATTTTCAAAAGTAGAATGGATAGAGAGAGGTGGCACATCTGCTGAACTAGGCTTGTAGGCCAATATATTTTTAGCAAACTTTACATCTCTTCTAATGATAACATTTTTGGACTTAGGTGAAAGAAGTCTGACATCTTCAGAATATACAACAAAAATAATTTTTCACTCTTAGGTTCTAAAGCTTTATGTTTCTCATCTAGAATATGGGCCCATGCTTCACTTCCAAAAACATGAAAGTGACTTACATATGGTTTAATTGAGCTCCATGCTTCTTTTGGAGTGATATTCTTTAAAACCTTAGTAGGAGTGCGATTTACTATGTAATTTGCACAGTTAATTGCTTCTTCCCAAAAATTAAGACGAAGTCCTTTAGATTGAAGCATACAATTTGCCATATCCTTTAAGGTGCGATTCTTCCTTTCAGCTACACCATTTTGTTGTGGAGTGTATGGAACAATATGTTGCATTTGAATTCCATGCTTAGTACAAAAGTTGATGAATTTGTTGTTAACATATTCTCTGCCATTATCAGATCTTAACTTAAGAATTTGATGTCCAGATTGTTTCTCAACAAAGGACTTAAAGGCCAAGAACATGTTAAATAATTCACTCTTGAGTTTTAAGAAGTATACCCAAGTGCGTCTGGAGAAATCATCAATGAAAGTTAAGAAATACTTGTAGCCAGAGAATGAAACAACTAGAATTGGACCAAATAAATCACTATGCACAAGTTGTAAAGGGGCTGAGGTGTGCCAAGAGGCACGCTGTTCAAAACTATACCAATGATGTTTTCCAAGTACACATCTAGAACAAACACCATCTCTACAAGATACTAGAGGAAGACCTGTCACCATATTTTCTTTACATAGATTTTGAAGGAAGCGATAGTTTAAGTGACCAAATTTCTCATGCCAAAGTTTTCTCACTTCATCATTATGAGAAACAAATACCGAGGGAAGTGTTGATGACCCAAATTTGTTAAACTTATACAACCTTGTAGAATCATCAGCAATGCCAGTAGCTAAAATCTGTCTAGGATATCTTAGGTCCTTAATTACAACATCATGAGGTGTGAATTCAATGATTTTACCTTCACCTGAATGAGTTATCTTATATACAAATAGAAGGTTGCAGGATAAGGTTGGAACATATAATATATCATTAAATTGACCATTGTGTAGATGAATAGTTCCAGTCCCTACAACAATAAGAGATCTATCATCACCAACATATGTATTTTTGGTGTTACAGTCATTTAAAGAAGAAAACATGGCCTTGTTTTTGGCGATGTGATAAGAAGCTCCAAAATAAATGATCCACTCATGAGAATGAGAAAAAGAAGATACATAGAGTGCATAACTAGACCGAGATGCTTGACAACCACATGTAGAAAGTGTTATTCTTGAAGATAAAGTTGAAGTTGAAGAATGATCCAAATGGATGTTATGCTTCTTCATGGTTGCTTCCAAGGCTTCCATCTTCTTAAAGCATTTGGATTCTAAGTGGCCATCTTGATTACAAAAGTTGCAATGTCTACAAGTCTTCTTCCCTTTACTTTTATTTTCCTTATCATTTTGTTGAATTGATTTTTCATTTTGAGAATGAAATTGCTTAGGAACCTTATTTGGTTTAGGAACATTCTTTTTAGGATACTGCTTCTTAGGATTCTTTGAATTTGGTTGTTGTTGGGCAACTAAGGCTTTCTTAGAAGAGTTTCCAAGATTAAGAAGACCAATATGTAAGATTTTTTCTTGTTCTCTTATTAAAGAATCACAAAAGGCATCGAAGAGGAGGACTTGTAGTCTTGTCCTTGAGAAATAAAGGTTTCTCTAGTAGAATGGAAGGTAGAAACAAACACATAGTAGGCTGGTCCCAACTTAGTAAGAATGGAATAGATAAGGCTACCATCTTCTTTATTAACCTTATGTTGGCTTATGGGGGCCTAAACCAGGTTCAACGTTAGTTAGCCAAATAAATCCCTACACTAGTGGCCCTTTCGGCATCAACCCACAGAGTGTGGACTAGAGTCTCACCTGAAGTAGTATGGGGGGATGCTGGAACCAAGTTTCCACACCCTTGAGATGGATGTGATGTCTGTTTATTCCAACTATACCTGCCTTCGCATAGGTAGCTTATCCCTCTGCTTTACCCTTCAATACCTTCGCAAAATGTTACAATCGGCTTCCGCGCATCCCTAACTAGGGGTTGATATGCTTTCGTGTTGCTAGGGAAGCTAACTATAATATTTCACAAACCACGCTAAGTATCTTACTTGATTTATTAACATATCTTAGTTAGCTTCGCGTAAACAGATGTTCCTCCTTGCTTTTACTTAACCAATATAGTTATACACATTCGTGCATCATATAAGCATTAGAAGTGAAATTCATACCCAATATAATAGATGCATAAACAGGAAATAAAGACACAGAAATTATAGAATACTTCTCTTTATTGATAATTCCAGACGATTACAGACTCGACTCGCCCTACGCACTGAGCTACATGGGTCCACGCACTGAGCTGTGGACTTATAGGCCTCTGCGCACTCAGCTATGGAGCCTCTACCTACGCTACGACCCAAAACTTAGACTTCTACTTCAGAGATATCTCTCATACATCTTGGATCTTCTTCATCATGTCGAGCTATCTATCTACTTAGAGCTTCGCTCTATTTATACAATCCCATGGTCTGCGGACCATGGGTAGATCTTTTATAACCGACATTACTTTATCAAAATAAGGGCAGACAACCCTATGACTCCTTAACATCTACGCACTCTGTGACCACAAAATGCGGAGTCTTTACATTTGGATTACAAAATTGGACCAAAATTTTGGATTTAAGCCCCAAAACTGCCCTTGGGGATCCCGCGCCCAACAGGCCCCCAACACAAACATCATGACTCACCCTCAAGTCACTCTGCAGGTGCAGAGATATTAGCATGAAGACCTCCCAGCTTTGTTTGGATCATCGCAACTTTGGCAACACACTGAGCGACCACCTGCTGGACTTCTTCCATGAGCTATTCGGTGACAGTTGCTGAACTGCTGCTCTAAATATTTTGCTGATCTACCTGCAGTTTCACAAGTTTTCCTTAAATGGAGGTTGTGATCATGTAAGCCTCCTCTATCCATGGTTGTAGGTGCACTTTTATGACTACTTCTTTGTGCCGAGCAAATCCACCTGTTCCTTGAGTGCATTTGCCTCCTACATCCGTGCAAGCCTCTGTGTAAGGGCAACCATCTGCATGGTCCCTTTTACCTTGTCATACCTCTGTTGGAGCTCATATGCCTCTTTCTCTAGGCACTCTACATTTGGGTCCTCCTGCAAGGTGGTTAGGACCTCGAATGACTGTTCGAACAACTACATGTAGTTTGCTACTGCACTGTCAACTACCGCCATTGCTATTGTAACAACGGTGATACATTGTTCCTTGATCTTCAGTGGAGTTGAAGGCTGAGCCTTCAAGTGCAATTCTATGATCTGTAGGTTCAGCTCCAGCTGAACCCTAGCCATCTCTGCTCGAGTGTTGTGCACCCCTGTGGCTAATTTGCGGACGTGCGCCTCAACCGGTTCTTCTGCCTAAATGTCCAACTCCAGGACCATTCGGTTTGCTTCCTCCACAACCTTCATTATCTGTTTATTCTGCTCTACTGCGTCATTGCATTGTAGGCCCAATTGCTCAATGTTGATGCACTGCTTGCTCATCACCTATAGAGCGTGACTCTCCCGGGCCTTGATTTCCATGGTGACTCCATCCTATAAGAGGTAGAGTGTCTCCCGAGGGAGCGCGACCATGTTCACTCCTACCCCTTTAAAACTACTAACCATAGGCCTATTGGCCTCATTTTCTGTAGTGAGTGCCCCATCAGGTAGCAATACTGTGTTGGTCACCCTTGTGACAACATCTCCTTGGTAGTTTAAGTATCAATCGCGAGGATGGTGGATACTGTGCTAGCTTGTGGAGTGCAAACCTACAACTCCTATAGTTTTGTTCAAAGAGCCCCCGATACCATCTGCTGTTGTTCTTCAAATTGTTTGAGGGCCTCCGCGGTGGCGTTCCTCACCGTTTATCCGATGTCATGCAAATCCCCCTCAGTGAGGGTGATTGGGTCGAAGGACGTCTTGGATGCCTTGGTTTTCTTTCACGGCACTATCTGCTCTCGTGGTCGCAGATGCTTGAGTTGGGTGGACGTCATCTAAGGGTGCATGCCACCTTGTTCTATCTCTTTTTTTGCCTCAATGCTGGGTGAAGGTGACTTCTATCCTTTGGGCTCTTCTTCTCCTATTTTATGCTCTTGTTTGGCCTATTTCACAAAGTCGCGCACTGCCTGGGCCTTAGCCTCTGCTTCATCTTTTCTGCGCTTCTCTGCTAGCTGCACCATTCGAAACTTTGTCTCTTCCTTCTTACACTGTGTGATGGACATATCTGTTTCCACTGCAAAGCTAGCTAGAGTGCGCCACTCCAGTGGTCAAGACTCAAGGACTGCAAATATCACGTCGTCGGTCACCAGATATGGTAAGTTGTGCCATGTCTTCGTAGGGTCCTTCTGTGCCCTGATAAAGACATCGTGGAAATCTGCTTTGAACTATGCAAAGCTCTACAAACTGGCATAGACTGTGGGCAATAATTGTGGCTTGCGATTGATCCCCATTTGGATGCTCATTCCCATTAATATCCAAAATATCTTGCTTTCGTTTATCTGTTGCGCATCCTTGGTCACCCACAGTGAAGTGTACATCTTTGCCTCTAGAAGGTCCAGACCAAAGGGAACTGGCTATCTTCGGGCAACTCCCATGCCACTAGTACAATCAACAATAGGAGTCATGCATAATGAAACATTTTTCCCTGCTCCTGTACCTTGCGACAGTTCGCAAGGAACTCACTGCATAGATAGTTCGCCTAGTTAAGCTGGATTCCTTCTGCACATTGGGCCGCTAGTGCAACCACGGGCATAGGCACCTCATCTGCGCGACACTTCTACATCACCTTCCCTGCCAGGATTTGTGTCACTACCTTGATTGTAGCATTGTTAATGCTGGAGATGGCGTAGTCTCGCTTCTTCTTCTCCAACTTGAACCTCTTCTTCATTGCTTACACGAGGGCTAACTCGCCACCTTTTCCTTCGGAAATATTAGCTAGATCCTCCCTTGCGTAAGGCAACCATGTAATTCGATGAATCAAATGGTCTATGATGGGAATGACCTCCTCTAGCCACAAACACCCATCATGCACCAAGTAGAGCAGCTACCTGATGACAAAGATGATCACTGGTGCACGGTGGTAATGTGGAAACCAGAGTAGGTTAAGAAACCCGGCTTTCTCTACACCTCTTAGCCATTTCTGCAGCTCCAATTTATTTTTTCCATAGTTGCGTCAATCCTCTAGCGCATTAGCTTCTCAGTCGCTAAATGCAGGAACTTCTCATGGTCCGCGAGGTCTCAATATTTAAACTTTAACACAGGAACCCACCCCAAGTATGGTCCCTCAAAAACAATATCTTCTGGGAGCGGCAGAGTTTGCAGAGAGCTCTTGCTCTAATCTATGTCCTTTGACACCTTGGCTTTACCCTTACATGAAGGAACATATTCAGGTAACTGGGTAATAGGGTCCGCACCTTGGGTTTCAACTTCCATCTCTTTGTCCTCCTCCTTCAGCAGGATTTCTTCAGACTTCTCCTCATCAACCTCTAGATTAATGGTCTTCCCCCTTTCTTGCAAGGTGAGCTTGGTCCTCTGTGGGTTTCTAGGTGAGACGCGCACAGGGATCATAGCCTGCTTATCCTTCTTAGGTTGCGGTGTTTTGGGTGATTTATGGACCTCAACTATTATTCCGGCACTCTCTGGGGCTTCCACTATCGCAATTTCCTATGCGACTTCCTCGGATATCATTACTTCTATGTCTATGGCTTCTGTGGGTGCTGAAATAATGCTATTTAACAATTCTTGTAGTTTCTCTTGTAGTTGCTCAAACAGTGAATTCACTTTTAGGGTCTCGAATAGGTCTTAGTTCATGTATACTTGAGCACACAACAAATCAGTTCTCAAAATTCCAAGTGTTGTTCACTGGACAGCCATTTGTAATTTAAAGGTCCTTATGAATTTGAATCCGACCGTTCCCCCCATATTCGGTCGATTAATGCTATATTGGCAGCAGATTTTCAAGAATCTAGCCCATAAGGTTTGCCTTAAATGATTGTTGTTTGCTCCATTTGGCCTCAAACCAACCATAAAATCATGAATAGTTACTTTAACGGTCACTTTTCGGCAGACCTGCATGCGAGTGCAGCTGTCTTCGCGCTGTCGCGGACCCTATGACACTTCGTGCAGTCTTGAAATCACGCAACTCCCGAGCAGTGTAGTTTATAGTCCCGCACCTCCTTTCAACTGCCTTGAGTGCTAAGACTATGCTTCTATTGGCTAGTCAGATGGTCGGGCCACCTATGTATGGCTTCAAACCACTGCCATTCACTTTTCTTGGGAAGGGATCTCCATTTAACTTAATCAGTTGGACCGCGCCACTGTTAGTAATCTCCTTAATAACATACAGGCCTAGATAATGCATTCTAAGTTTCCCTGGGAATTTATCAAACTTACTGTCATATAATAGCACCAAGTCATTCACCTTCAAGGTGCACAACTTAATATTTCAATCGTGCCATGCCTTTTCACGCTACTTTTGGACCTTCTGGTGAAATCCAGCCAAAATCTCTATTCTTCCAGCTCATCCAACTACACGAGCCTTTCTTCCAGGGCTTCGCGATTTGTCATACCTGTGAGAACTGCTATGCATAGAATAGGTACGTTTTATCCCATAGGCATCATAGCTTCAACCCCGTGTATCAGCCTAAAGGGTGTCTATCCCGTTAACTTCTTACACGTTGTCTGATAAGGCCACAATACTGCAGGTATGCATAGGTCCCAATCACTTTGCTGAGCATTGCATACCTTGGTCAATGCGTTTTCAAACACTTTGTTGAATGTCTCCACTGTCTCGTTAGCCTGTGGGTGATAAGGTGTGCTCTTCTGGTGATACACCTGAAATTCCTTCGTCAGTGCACTAATTGTCTCATTCAGGAAGTGCGTACCACGATCACTCATAAAGATATTTGGACAACCAAATCGCATAAGTACATGTTCAAATAGAAACTTTGTGATCATTGCACCCATGCAATCCTTCACCGGCTGCACTTCTACCCAACGAGTCAAGTACTCCGTCATAGTGATAATGTACCTCACGCCTGTCTTTCCTTTGGGCTGAATAGGTCCTACAAAATATATTGCCCACTTTTTGAAAGGTCGCAATGTCATTTGTGGATTCAAAGGCATTTCATCCCTCGATGATTGCCTACCTATTCTTTGACATACGTTGCACGCCTTGCAATATGCTTTTGAATCCTGATGAAGGGTTGGCCATTACAACCCTGCACGTAGAATCTTCTACGCGAGCGCTCTCCCTGCATAATGTCCTCCCGCGGCGCCCCCATCAGAATTCGCAAGGATGCTACTTCATTCAAACTTAGTTATGTACCTTCGCAGTATTTCGTCATTCCCCGTCTTGTATAGATGCCCAACAATGACAGAGAAATCTGCCGTGCACACCACTAATTCCTTCTTTTGCTGGACAGAGTATCCTTCCGGCGTAGTTCCAGTTGTTAGGAAGTGTATTATATCCTTGAAATGTCCATTCACAATGCGCACAACAAAAAGCTGCGTGTGAGGTAATCCTTCATCCAAATTAGTGTGTTCCTCCCCTCTCTCAATGCGTGACAGGTGGTCGGGTCCCGCGTTCATTCGTCCAGGCTTCACAACAAATTCAAAATCATATTCGTAGAACAATAATAGCCATCTATAGATGTGCCTCCCCAACATAGGCTTATTGACCAGGTACTTTAGCATAGAATACATCTTAAAGTGACGCCCTAGCAAGTAGCGTCAATACTTCTGGAGTGCATACAACATAACTAATCCCTCACATTCAGTGGTGGAATAGTTCTTTTTTTCTTTGGATAATCTTCAGTTTGCAAACATGATAGGGTGGTCCAAGCCTTCATTGCCATCCCATGTTAGTACTGCTCCCAACGCTATATATGACGTGTCAACATGTAAATGAAATTATTTCTTCCAGTCTAGGAAGACTAGAATCGGTGCGGTAACCATCTTTTCTTTCAAAATATCTAGGCTTTTCTTACAGTCATCGTTCCAACAAAAAGAGACATCCTTCTTCAACAATTTTTCCATCAGCACAGTGATCTGGGCATAGCCTTTGATACACTTTCTGTAATATCCTGTATGTCGCAAGGTAGCGTGCAACGATTTCACACTCCGCGACGCTTCTAAGTTCAAAATCACTGTGATCTTTGTGGGGTCTACCATCAGCCCTTGTTTGCAAACCACATGCCCCAATAGGTTCCCAAAAGGAACACAAAAAAAACACTTCTTAAGGTTGAGCGCAATCTGGTATCTTCAATAGGTATCCAACATCAAGCGCAAGCTCGCTACATGGCACTTAACCAGTCCAAATACAGTCCAGTCATCAAAATATACCTCCAGGAACTTATGAATAAATTCCTTGAATTCCGCAACAACCACGCACGAAAAGATAGCAGGCGCATTCTTCAACCCAAACGACATTATAGTATATTGAAAGCAACCCCACTCAGTTGCGAAGGTTGTCTTGATCGTATCCTCCAGCACGATTTTGATTTGGTGGTACCCAGAGAACCCATTAGTGAAGGAGTATGCTTCCTGGCCACCTACATTGTCCAACACTTCATCTGTGAATGGAGTTGGGAAAGGATCATGCACACAGACATCATTTAGCTTTCTAAGATCCACGCATATCCTTATCTCATCCTTCTGCTTTTTCTCTTGTACCACCATTGGGCTTACCCAAATGGACTCTTCCACAGGCTCAATGATGCATACTGCTAGCTTTTTGTCTAGATCTAAGCGGATATTCTCCTTGTATTTCGGATTTAGGCAGTAAGGCCTATGCTTAATTGGCTTCATGTCGAGATTTAGCGTGATCTTTATCGCTCCTAGGTCTCTGATTATTCCTTTCAAATCTGTAAACTTGGTAGGGAATAAGTCTTGATATTCGCAAAGTAATTCAGCGACCTTATCCACCATCGTGTTATCCCAGTAGTCTCCAATGTTCACAAACTTGGGCTCTGCCTCCGTACCAATGTTCACTTGTCTAGTTTTCACTGGCGTAGTTATATCAGGGTTCTCAATCTGTGGTCCCTAAACCTCGCGGTGGCCTTCTATCTCTGGAATTTTAATCTTTTGTGGATCCTCATCCTCTTCTTTAGCAGTTACATTATAGCATTCCAGTGCGCGACTCAGTTGAGTAGCCCATTCAGGTTGTGTCAGGTCTAAAGTATCCTGCAGTATCCTAAAGATGGTTGCTTTCACCTCTTGTAGCGCTTCATCAATACCGTCAAACCCATCCTCAGAATTAAATTTCATCATGAATCCTTCACACAGGATATCCCATTCACCTGTCCCATGGCGAAGCTCTATTTCTACATGCCAATTCATTGGGATAACATCTAGGGTATGATAGAATAGGTGAACCCGCTGAGATTGTGACTTTTCTCCAAAAATCTTGTGTCCATTTGGCCAGATGTGCGTGCGGATCATTCTACCCATCATACTTGTCCATCAGTCACATCTTAGGATTCCCAAATCGTGTTTGCATCATTTTCCTACACTTGCGCCAATCATCAAAGCTCCCCTTATGCATACCCCACCATCTTGTGGGTGTAGCATGTAGTGCCCAGTCCAAGGCCTGGAAATGTTGCTTTTCTGGCACCTCCTTCTCAAATGCATCAAAAAATGTATCTACCTCATTCAGGCCATCATAAGTAGGCAGATTTCTTACCTCTGACGATACACTGCGCAACGACCGGATCATCATGTTGCAATTCAACGTAGTTACTTCGTGTAACCGATTCTGCCAGCGTTCTATTTCTTCGTCAGAGTCCGAAGTGCAAGAACTCTCGCGCTCCCATGTAATCCACCCATCCGTGGTGGGATTCACCCAGTCTTGGTCTCACGCTGTTATCTTGTAGATGTAATCCAGATCATCATCACTCTCATAGTTGCAGACCGGTTCCGTATAGCATGATCCCTCAGCAGGATCCAGGGGTATTATTACGCGCAGTGATTTCTTCTCAAAGATCATCTTTCACTTCTTCAGGTTGATTACCCCATTCATATCGATAGCCCAGTGAATTCCCAAGAGCGCGGGGTAGGGATTGCTGTCATCAACAATCTGTATTACTTCAAAATCTGCTAGCGCGCTCGCTCTCTCAATATCCACGGTTACTCCCTACAGCCGCCCCATGGGTATGATTTTCTGCTGGTTCGCCATCCTTAGCTGAATCGGAGAACATTGCATCGCAAATCTCCCCATTCGCTCCCATGTCTGTTTCGGTAGAACATTCACATCTGATCCCAAATCCAGAATGACTTGATCCATTTCATATTCTCCAATCTGCGTGGTGAGTCTCATTTCACGTCCCATACTTGTCTTATGCTTTCCGATCTTGTGGACTATGTGTAGTTCACTTGGCGTGATCCCAACATATCTATTGATAAGTTCTTATAACCCTTTCACAACCTTACTGTCGCACAGTAAATTCATACAGGTTTCGAGGAAAGTTGTCTACATAGAGGGGTCCATCTCCAGCTCCGGTTTATCTTTGCTTCCTGAAGTGGAGGCCTCAGAGAAGCTATTCTTAGCTTCCATGAAGGTTTCCTGAGCGTGCTCCAAATCAAACTCAACCTCTTTCATCGGGGCTTTGCGAACCCATGTACTATCTTCCGGTTGTTTTCCCTTGTCATCTCCCATTGCGATTCCACTTCGGAGCACTATATTTACGTTCGGATCTTCCTCACACAGCTGAGACCTCATCATTTGCTGGTTCTGAGTTGGGGGAGGTGGTAGCGCTCCTTTGTCGCGTATCCTAGCTATCAGCGTATGACAATCTTTTGTTTCATGATCAAACAATGTGCAATACTTGCATGATGGGCACATTGGATTAGTGAAATCGAGGGCATAGTGTCTTGACCCTCTGCAATTGTAGCAAATCAACTGTCCGCAACCTGTACCAAGTCCCCCTCCACCTCGGCCTCATCCGCGCCCCTGAAATCCTGTCTGTGCCATCCTTGCATTCTAGTCAAGGGGCTGTGTTTTGGCCTTAACCCTGTAGGCGGGAGTTCTATCCATCATCAATTCATAGCTCCTGCAAGTACTCTCAACATGTCCGACCGATCTGCAAAAGTTGCAGAACAACTGTTGCAGAGTTTGCGTATACTTCTGTAACAGGTGGCCGTTATCCATGGCATGTTTTCCGGCTATTTGATAGATAGCGCACCACAAAACAAGTGTCGTGTTAGGTCCTACTTAAGCTTCCAGCCTTAAAGGCATCGGTCCTCCTCTTGCAAGGTAATTTGTAAAGACTAGGTAGTGGTCTTTGTCATGACCCTGACTCTTGCATTTCACGCACCATACTTCTTCGCGTACCTCTGGCCGAACCGTCCTATCTTGCTTCAAGCTTTGCATCTCAAGGCATAGATTCTTCAGCTGCACGTGGATCTGCTAAACTCCTAGATTAGGATCTTGCATCGGAGTCTCATGTAGTCTCATGAAAATCTCCACGGCCTCTGCCTAGGTTGTTATCTTTTGCTGCCATAGTGCACTCCTTAAATGTGGTAGTAACGAAGCCACAAACCACTCGTGATGCTGTCCATCTGTCAAATTCATGTTGGCTTTGCAAATTGTACATTTCAGCCTCTGATCTAGTTCCCAAGGCATCTCGACTAGGAACATCATGATCTCTTTGAATCCCACATTCAACTGCGCTTCAGATTTAGGCCTGCTAAATTCCCTATTCAGTGCTACTTAAATGTCTGCTACTCTAGCATTCGGGTTATCGCTAGAGTACTTAATATACTAGGGTAGCGCACGATCTTGTAGAGCACTAACTAGTGTTGCCTTCTTTATGTTATCATTTGTAGCACCTTGAGCTTCCCATAAAACCCTCACAACGAACCAAAATTGGTCCGGGTCCTCATTTCCCAA
The DNA here is from genome assembly GCA_031772625.1 of Pinus tabuliformis. NCBI lineage: Eukaryota > Viridiplantae > Streptophyta > Pinopsida > Pinales > Pinaceae > Pinus > Pinus tabuliformis. The sequence goes on along the minus strand of CM062815.1, from coordinate 703,766,697 downwards.
GCCTTTGAACAAAGGAAACTTCACTATGTTTTCCATACTGAATCGCAGTGGTGGTGGAGGTGGTACGGATTAAGTTGTAGGTGATGGCGGTGAAGATGGAGGTGGTGTGGGCGGAGGTGGTATTTCGCGGAAATCCTTGACTTATCAATTGAATAGCACTTTGTGGAGAGATCTTCGTTATCCCTTCTTCATCCTTTCGTAGTGGTGAAATCAAGGGGCTATACTTCGGACCCTTATTTTCTTTGTTTCTGTAACTTTTTCCACTTCGCGTGGTCCAAAACATCAAGGTAACTACATAACCATTTTTTCACACAACAATATTTCAATCCAAGTATTCAGATATTTTACATACTTACCTTGTGGTCCTTTGAAAAATCATCGCTCTGCCTCACTATAGCTGACTGAGGTGTCAACCACGAACTCAGTAACAAATCCTCCTATAATGTGATCGAGCCAATGATCAACAGCACACGCGATCTTATCGCCCAATGCTTCGAACTTTCACACTAGCTCTGGGGTCCGCACAATAGGACCGTCAAGTTTCCACCTTCCATGGCTATCTACTAGCTTTGTGATCCACTTATATAGCTCAATAGGGAAGGAGACAAAGAAGATTTCGTGGATCTTCGTATACAGGTATTGGTCCAACAACTGTTCTTTTAAAAGTTGTAGGTTTCTGTTCTCCTACGCAATGAACTCGTGAATCCTTCTATCCAACCAGCCTTTGATTTCTTTCTTAGTTGGATTCTATTGATATGACGTCACACATCTCTCATGCAAATTCCGGTCCCGAAAATGGAACCATTTGTTGGCTTGTGGGGGCTTGACCTAGGTTCAACGTTAGTTAGCCAAAAAAATCCCTACACTACTGGCCCTTTCGACATTAGCCCACGAAGCGCGGACTGAAGTCTCACCCGAAGCAGTATGGGGCATGTTGGAACGAAGTTTCCACACCCATGAGATGGATATGATGTCAGTTTATTCCAACTATAACTACCTTCACGCAGGTAGATTATCCCTCTGCTCTACCCTTTAGTACCTTCGCAAAATGTTACAATTAGCTTTCGCGCAACCCTAAATAGCGGCTGATATGCTTTCACGCTGCTAGGGCAGAAAACTGTGATATTTCCAAAACTACGCTAAGTATCTTACTTGATTTATTAATAGATCTTAGTTAGCTTTTCATAAACAGATGTTCTTCCTTGCTTTTACTTAAGCAATACATTTATACACATTCGCGCATCATATAAGTATTAGAAGTGAAATTCATACCCAATATAACAGATGCATAAATAGGAAATAAAGACTCAGAAATTATAGAATACTTCTCTTTATTAATAATTCCAGACGATTACAGACTCGACTCACCTTTCGCACTCAACTGTAGGGGTTTACGCACTCAATTGCGGACTTCTAGGCCTCTGCGCACTCAACTGTAGAGCATCTACCTATGCTACGAATCAAAACTTAGACTTCTACTTTAGAGCTATCTCTCATACATCTTCAATATTCTTCGTCATGTCGAGCTATCTATCTACTTAGAGCTTCGCTCGATTTATACAATCCCATGGTCCGCGGACCATGGGTAGATCTTTTACAACTGACATTACTTTATCAAAATAAGGGCGGAAAACCATATGACTCTTTAGCATCTATGCGCTCCACGACCACAAAATGTGGAGTTTTTACAATTGGATTACAAAATTGGACCAAAATATGGGCTTTAAAACCCAAAACTGCCCTTGGGGGATCCTGCGCCCAACACCTTAATACCTTCCAAGAGAAGTATAAGGGTCTTGAACTTGGACAAAAAATCTTCAATAGAAGAAAAATTATTGGGGTCCAAGGTAAGAAACTCATTTTCAAGTTGATGGGCTCTAATTTCATTTTTAATTCCTAAAACTTTAGTGAGTTGTTTCATTGCTTCATTAGGGGTATCGAGTTCTGCGATATGGAATCTAAGGTTTGGAGTAATAGACATCCCTATCAACCCATGTGCTTGATATTTCCTATTTTCCCATTTGGCTGCCTTATCTTCATCTTTAGGTTTAGTTTCTTGGCCTGAGGCTATTCTGTAAAGACTTTTACTTCTAAGTAAATCCACAATCTAGGACCACCATTGGAACACTACAAGAAAAAATGACATTGGTAAGGGGCGAAAAATGTCACCATAAGCTCATTGGTGACAGTCAAAAGAGCCTTCGTCACCAAAAACTAAACGTCACCAAAAGTGGCATCACCAAAAGTATAGGTGTTGTAGTGACATTCAAAGTCTGTCACCAATAATGATTTATAATGATAGATAGTGACCATCACCATTTCATATGAGCAATGGTGACGGACCATAGCCTCCGTCACCAAAAACTGAACGTCACCAAAGGTGGTGTCACCAAAAATATAGGTGTTGTAGTGACATTCAAAGTCTTTCAGCAATAATGATTTATAATGACAGATAGTGACCATCACCATTTCATATGAGCAATGGTGATGGACCATAGCCTCTGTCACAAAAAACTGAACGTCACCAAAGGTGGTGTCACCAAAAGTATAGGTGTTATGGTGACATTAAAGGTCCGTCACGAATATTGATTATAATGACGGATAGTGACCGTCACCATTTCATATGAACAACAACGATTTATTGTGATGGATCTTTCATGGCCATCACTATTGGTGCATATATATGGTGATGTTCGTTGACCCTCACCAAAAGTCGCATTGCCATAAGTATAGGTGTTGTGGTGACATTCAAGGTCTGTCACGAATAATGACTATAATGACGGACATCAACCATCACCATTTCATATCAACAACAACAATTTATGGTTATAGACCTTTGAGGTTCGTCACTATTGATGCATATATATGGTGGCGTTTGTTAACCGTCACCATTTCATATTTTGGTGACAGTTGAAAAATGTCACCAAAACTCATTGGTGATGGTCAAAAGCTCATTCCATATGGATCATGTCAGGGCACGATGGAATCGAACCACCAACCTCCTGCTTGTAAAGCAGGTGCTCTTCCATTGAGCTAGCACCCTTTAAAGAATTAGACTTTTAAAATTAGACCTTGAAACTTCATAAATTGTAAATTCTACAACTTTCAATAAATTAAAGTCTCGATAATATTTTACTAAACAAGCAAAGCAACATCGAAGCTGTAGGTCCCTACCTAATGGTTATGGAAGTTATGAAAAGTGGGTGGAGGGAAAAATAATTATGTATAATAGAATCAATATGTTCAGTTGAATACTCAATTAGAAGTGAAAGTATGAAGACATTTATAAACTATAAATGACCTATAACTAGAAAATGCACCAAATATTGCAAAGGAAATGTCATAAGTTGATAACATATGGAAGAAGAACATTGATGAAGACAGATGAAATATGTTATAGGTTGAGTGAAAGAAAAATCTCAATATTGTTGTTGTTTGGTGTTTAGATATCTGAATGATATCTAAACTTTTGTGCAAATGTAACACAAATCTCCGGAAACCATGAACAACATATGATAAAAAAAATTATATATATATATATATATATATCCCCTTTACATAAACCAACATGCAATTTGGAATTTCACAAGTCCACACTCAAAACATGACAGCAACCAACAAATAAAAGAAATTGACTTAGACAGAAAGCAATAGCTTCACCTTCATTCTTGAGCTACTTCTATTTATTTGAATTTGACTCATGACATTCTTTATCTGACAAGGAATCAAAATCATCACTAGTATTAAATTCATCCAACACGGACTTTGGATATCCCACTAACATCTGCGTTTTTGTTGCCATGCCTGAAAACCATGGAGTTTCCTGTTGATAGTAGAATAAGATGCGTACCTGTTGCTCAGGAACGCATTCCTTATTAACCATTGTTACCTAACAAGAACCAGAGAGACAACACAATATTAGTGTACACAAAATCCCCTACCGAAATATAATCATAACTTAGCAAAGAAGTCTTAAAGATGTTCTTAATTAATAAACTTTGTATTTGGAAATAGTGTTTCTTTAGATTTGAAAAAGACTATGTTGTACAACACTTCTGTCTATTTATCCAGGAAATTATATCATAGCATATGTCACACAGTAGCAATATAAAATACCTAAAGTAAAAAGACAATCTCAAGAAAATAGATTTAGAAAAGAGATTTGAAAACTATAAGTTTGTCATCAAAGCTTTACCTAATTTCACAACAAACTAGTTGGAGTTTGAAAATCAGAATAATTCATAGGAAATGAATAAGACAATGGCCAAAGTCATTATTCATACAAATAAAGCTAGAGTCACTATTTCCATTGCACATAACTGAAATTTCGGCAATGGTCTAACAATTAGAGCTTATTTTCTAGGAAGATTCATCAATACCATCATTTTTTTCCATGGTCTGTTGTGTCTCTAGATCCAGATCAGATAGCTTGCCATTCTCAAGTTCTACCTTTAAAGTACTGATTTCTGGCTCACCCTTTAAAACACAATTCTACCACAACATTTTATTTTGTTTTGTCAAGAGAATTGGCAGGACCTTCCCATCCTCTATTTTACATAATCAATAACCATCCATCAATGATATAAAGAATAACATATACACAACAAAGGCCAAAGATGTTCTTGTTCTATAACTATGTTCTAGGACTCATCTGACCTTACCTGAAAAAATAACATCCACGTGGAATTTAGAATTTTTTTTTTAAATCAAGCTCGAATTAAAACAATCAAAATATGAACATCCTTTTAATCAATAAAATCTTTGTCTTAAAATAAAAGTGGCCTAGAATTGAATGTTATATCAACCATGTCAAGTAACTAACATCGGCGAGATATACAATCCATGCATATTGGATTAGTGAAATAATTGATCTGGTAAAGCTCAAAAATAGATGACTTAGAGCTAAGAAATGCAAATAAATGACTTAGAACTAAGACATGAGGTTGCCCTTTCAACCCTATCATTAAATAACTCTTCTTTATGTCACTTACCATTAAACTTTTTTTGATACCAGGTGGAAGTAGTATTGTAACATTAACCTTTGATAGTCTGTTTCCACGACTACTTCTCAATATCCGCTCCATTACCAACATTTGGGGCTATATAAGATACATGAAAAACCATCAACATGAAAATCAAATCTACATCCTTGTAAAAAATGGGAGGAAAAAAAATATCCACAAATTGAAAAAAATAGTAGGATACCTCATTCCTGCAACATGATTATCTTGTCATGAACAATTAAAAAATAAATCAGGAGAAATGTAATTTTTGCCACATTTTGACAATGAAATCTTTTGCATATTCTATGAATAATCGATGAAAAAAGTCAGCTAAATCTTGTCAGCATCAAGATTATAGTAAAACATAAAGGAACCGCTCCAACACATATATAATCCTAAACATAAGTATCAATACTGGACATTGTATTTTCTGAAAATATGGAAGTCAAATCATTGAAATAACACAATTTATGGTACCACTGCCTTATGAAGTCCATTCATTTGAGTATTTACGAAGTCCATTCAGGAATTTATTCAAAGTTCAAAGTTCAAACAATTAACATGTAGCCTAAAAAAACTCAGATTTGAAAAGGAGATAACCCAAAGATGTAGAGTATATATCTCACATTTATATATCCTAATTTACATACATTGAAATGACACTTTTTAGCATACTATTGTGAATTCAACCCAAAATGCTAGAAAAAAATATTGATGGTTATTTTGCTAATATAGAAGTTTTATACATGCATTTATTTAGACAATTAGCTTCCAATGTCAATCATATCTAAGGATGCACACAATACATTGCATCTTTAGCGTTGGTGTGTGAACTTGAGAATACGAAGTCCAACATTAACAGTTTGCCTACAATATGCACTAGCAGAATAGGTGAACAATAGTATTGTAGGTATTTGTTATGAATATATGTGTTGCAAGCCAATAAGAGTATGGTTGGAACATTCATGTCCAACCCTTCCAATTTTGCCTATAATTTTCACTGGTCTAATAGGTGAATAATAGAATTGTAGGTGTGCATTCTGTCTCACTTACCTAAATCCAACACCTTCAACATAGAAATTTCAAAGAATATGCTAGAATTGGTAGGTAATTTGCAAAATGAAAGAGTTGGATTGATTGTTTTTGGAGAAGACTAGATTCTTACATTGTTCAATGTAAATTCATGACACTTTTCCAAGCTTAGATGGAACAAAAAGGAACCAAGCTAGAAGGTTATTTAAAGAATCCTTACTTAGCTAGGGTAAAATGTTAGCCCTTTTTTGTCAAAAAGCATAAATGTAAAAACTTTAAGAAATTCAGTGAAGAGACTGTAGAAATGTTCTTATCAAACCACTAACGTAAACAAAGCTAAGAAATATTGCTTTGTAGAAGAGATATTCATGGTCAAATTAACAAGAAAGTGACCTTTTAGCATAGTTAATGCACTAGTGCTCATGTCGTAGTGTCCCAGGGCATGCTAGGGACTACAGGGAGTGCTCATGTACATCTAGAGAAGAGGTGTGGAGACATCGAGCAATAGTCAGGAGGACTACAAGCGATGAGGGGTAGATACTTGAGGTACCCAACCTCTTGGATTATACCTTGCTACGGGAACCCCGAAGAGAGAGTAGCAGGATTGGTGGATGTGGGTAGAGACGGATGTGGATGAAGCAGCAGAGAGTGATATAGTGCAGGAGTCCCTGGGTAGTGCGAGGTTAGCAGGCTGCAATAGTCTGAGCCCTATTTGTAGTCACAAAGGATCCCTAGCTGTAGTCATGAAGGGAGAACTAGATGCAGCCTTGAAGGAGCTCTAGCCATAGTCGAAAAGGAAGCCCTAGCTGTAGTAAAAGGCAGCCCTAACCACAGTCAAAAGGAGGCTTAGCCACAACAAGAGAGAGGTCTAAGATGCAGTCTAGAGATAGGCCTAAGATGCAGTCAAGAGATGCATAAATATGTAGTCAAGAGAGGCCAGATACATAGCAAAAGGAAGGCTCTTATCCACAACAAAGGAGGCCTTAATTCATAGCAAGAGGGAGGCCCTTATTAGCCATCAAGAAGAAGCATATAACCACAGTCAAGGAAGGTCTAAAGCAGCACTCAGAGAGGCCCTAGATGCAGTCAAAGGGAGGCCCTAGCCACTACAAGAAGGATCCATAAGAAAAGAAGAAAGAAGCCCTAGAAGCAACGTGGAAGTCTTATGTTTTTCTGTAGGTACAGTGTGTGAAAGAGAGGTTGTTTTGAGTGTTGTTCTTGGGTGCTCTTGTAGGGAGAAGGGCCGAAGTTTGAAGTTTAAGATCACAGCAAGAAGAGGTATTCAACGTGGGTTAAATAGGGTTGTTCTATAGCTATTCCAGGAAGACTGAAAGGTTGAAAAGAGGATGAGTATCTTGCTTGAAGCTTCAACTAAAGGATGAAACTCGACTAAAGGATGACTTAGCTTAATAAAGTTCATGATGGCCTTTTACAATCATATGCTTATGAGTGTACCAAAATCTTATTATTGGGACTTATCCTAGTGTCCTGATAGGTGGGATATAGAGGACAAATACGATCTCCCTTTCTCCATTGCATTCCTCCCACCTTGAAAATCAAAAGGGTACATAATGAATTTCATATACACATACTTAATAGATATATATTCCCAATCTCTTGCCATCTACTAGTTGTGGCTGCTTGAGCTAGGCTCAAGCAATTAGTTAGTCCAGAGCATGCATATCCCTACTTATTCTCCACATGCCTCTGGGTGGATCTATCTATCCCTGTAGTGCTAGTAAAAGGGTTTGGGTATGGTAAGGGCTGCTAGCTAGTTTTTTGAACCTTTGTATTTACATATATTTTCCCTTGGCCTTACCCTACTCTCATCTCTATGTATTCTCAAATTAAACCAACTACACAATTGAAAACTTTGTTCTTGTGTGGTATCTAAAAATACTTTTCAGACATAAAATTACAACATACTGTCACAAGGAGACCAAGCATGGTTTAATAGATCAAACTTGACATCTTACATTAACAATTTCATTTTACGTGATGCCAGTCTTCTGCCTAGGCCTTGGAACCATGCCTAAAGGGGTGTACTACATGACCGGGGGTTTGCACTGCCAGTAATCTTAATTATAACTAATTATGAGAACAAGATAGCATTGTTTATATACCAGATTTCTTAAATTAAAGATTAGCTTCCTATATGAATTACAGTGCACTGATAGAAACAGAGATAGTTTCCAAAAAAAGGCAGCGAAAAAAGCAGCAAAAGTCATAGGAGACACTTATTTCGTTTCTTCGGTGCTGGTCTTTGAAGACCTCCACCACCATCATCACTTCCACATTCATCCTCCCGCACCTCAAGAGTTGCAAGTACCACTCTACCCCTGTTTCTTGAAATCTCTCGGATAGGAGTCTCTGCAGCCTTCTTAGAACTCATAAGTGGATTGGTTATGTGAGGCATCAACTCCTCACCACTTTCAACAGCTTCCATCATCAATTTGCAGTCTTTAAAACCAAACTGAAAAAAAAAATTATCTATAAGAAGCTTCTCCAGATGCCATTTCTATAGCTTTAGGAGCATTTTTGGGGACAACAAAATGTTTTCCATTTTCATTGACATTTATTTCAACTCTACCATCCTTTACTAGAAATGATAATGCAAAGATGTTTTCTACTGTTTGGGAAAATGATATTCTATTTAGAACCAAATTCTCTAATCTAGCTTGCTTTTGTTTTCGCAAAATGTTAAATATGCTTGCCATATTCTTGTCTATTTCTGATTTTTCATCTTCCAGGGACTCTTTCACTACTTCAGATCGAGCGCTTTCTGTCGACTTAGTCTATTTTCTCTGTTCTATAGATTTCCTTTGCTTGGGTTCATTATCCATTGGTCCAAGCATAGTGCAAATTCCTGCCACATGCTGGAAAACAGAAGCAGCTAAAAGCCCAATATTTCTCCATGATATTTGGGTTTGATCGTCATTTCCCTCCAAAGACTTGCTTCCATATGCCTGGTCACTATAGTTTCTTAGAATATCACTACTAATAAAATCAGCTGGAGTATCACAATCATTGTTTTGTGATATGTTAATAGTAGCGAGGAGTGTGGATGTGAGATCAAAGAGTGTGTAAACATCTGTAACTTGCTCACGAGGTCTCTAAACAAAATTGTGCAAGCTTTCTACTTTGCTAATTATAGCCTCAAATTTTCCAGATTCTACTTTTAAAATATTTTCTCTCTCACAGCAATTGAAGCCTTGAGGGGATGATAATGGTACCTTAATACACAGTGTTGCACCATACTCTAATTGTTACCATTGCATGTAGTAGCATCTTCTTTCTCTCTCGGGGGCTTACTATGGCCTTGTTGTGATCCTTTTACCCCACGAGAGGAATCTTCCAATGTCTGACTCAATGTTTCTTCCTTTTTAACTCTAGCTTGGGTACCAAGCCTTCTACCCATCCTTTCTATCACCTACTTTTGGAGTTGATAGAAATGAAAATATTCAACCAAAGCTGGAAGGAAGGGCTTTAAATTGAGATTTTTGATTGAAGAACTATTGTGAAATGGAAAGAGAGCAAGAAAAGATTTTCGTGTTGCATTGAAATGAGGGAGGGCAGGGAGTTGTGATTTCCCATACCCTGAGAAGTCTGCTTTGTAATAGAAGAAGGATGAAGGCCCACTACAGTGGATATAAAGTCCCAAGACATACACATTGTCGAATGAAATGCGTAGGTGCAGTGTGCCAAATAATTGTAAGGATTGGGAGAAGTGACACATGTGGGAGAGTGGCCATATTATTGAAGAATTGTTTACATTTAGGAAGGACACCATTTGAATATGGTAAGAATGTCAATTCTAACGTGGAGAGTTTCCAACACCACTTTCTCATCTACATGAGGGAGTTTACAATTTGTATATCTTTGTCTCAGTCCCATGGTGAATATATTAATGTGAGGATCCACTGTTTCATGATCCATATGTTGGATGCTTTGCTAAACTTGAGCTTTATAAGGAAATCTCTTTAGATATCCAGAACGTCTCAGACATTTATTTGAACAATTATTGTCTTGCAACAATGTTTATTGATGATAAATTGCTTGGTAATGTACACATGCATAGAAGAGTGTGCCTAATGGCATGGATACTCGGCCTTTCAGGTCAAAATGGCCACCTCTAAAGATAATATTTAGAATATCCTTTGAGCCTTTATCTGAGATGGCATCCAAGAAGTTGGAGTGAAGACATCAAGGAACTCTATATTTTGACATATTCCAGTTGAATCGCCAAACATGCAAGAGAAACTAAAACCACAGGTTATATATGTAATAGCCCCAGTGTATGGGAAATCCAGGCTTTTAGAGGAATATTTCCGCATTTAATAATTGGATGAGGATGAATATTTCTGTTACACTATGTGTTGTTATTGATATGTTTGGACGTTTTGGGTGAACACTTGGCCCATCTTCAAGAGCATCCAATAACGTTCGAGTCCAAGAGAGATTTAAGGAGATCATTTATCAAATTAGCTGTCCACCTATGAAAGACAATCAAGTTTTGGAAGAGATACATCGTAGTACTATCAAAGAAGATTGTGGACCATGTTAGAAAATTGATCAAAAAGGTTTTTAGAATGTCTGCTAAAATTTGACATTTAGCATTGTCTTAGAATTTTCTTATCAACTTTCATGGAGGCAAAAAGTGAGAGGAGAAACTTGCACAATAATGGCAGCCACTAGAATGAGAAACACAATGAATTAGCAAAATGGAATCTGTTGCTATGATGACACCTAGGAAGATACTTATTACTCTCAACATGGTTGTATAGGAAAAATAGTTTTTGCCTTTGAGTATAGTTGATGTATCGTAATGTAGCGGTTGTTTCCTTGTTGCAATAAAACAAATATATATCCATCTCAAGGTGAAAGAATAACACTAGTATATCTTCGAATGATATGGGCTATGTGTTGTGCTCAATAGCTAGGAAAGTCTCTATCGATCATAGTGCGATGAAGTGATGGGTTCGGGTTTCCGTGCCTGTGCTGTCAAAGTATATCGATACAAGTGATGAAGAAACATATGTTCAATTCCCCGGAACATATCTTATTCTCATTACTTGTCCAAGATAAATCCACGGCCATAGCTAAGAAATGTAATCAAAAGAAAATAAATATGTAGTTTATTTAAACAAATGTGGCATGACTGGAAAACATATGCACCAAATTACAAAATGTGAAAGTCAAAGTTCTGTATAAAAGTTTTAAATTAAAGAAATGTTAAACAGTTGCCAGGAAGTTTAACGAATGAAACTGCCCAACACTCATCCAATAGCCATTCGAGGAGGGTTGAAGCCATCCATCAATATGAAGAGATTTATAAAAGCAAATAGGGACTTTGAAGAAGGGATCCCTGATTTTTCACACCCAAATGTTGCTCAATTATTGAACAAGGGCCTAACGAGTTAGTGAGGGTTTCCCTTTTGTTTTTTTTGAATCTATTTTCATGCTTCGGTTTTTGCTAAAATGATGTCATTGGTGGACCTTAATATACGGCGTTGCACCATACTCTGATTGTTACCACTACATTCAGTAGCATCTTCGTTCTCTCTCGGGAGCTTACTTTGGCCTTGTTGTGATCCTTTTACCCCACGAGAGGAATCTTGCAGCGTCTAACTCAATGTTTCTTCCTCTTTAACTCTATCTCAGGTACCAAGCTTTCTACCCATCCCTTCTATCACCTGCTTTTGGAGTTGATAGCAATGCAGAAATTTAACCAAAGCTAGAAGGAAGGGCTTGAAATCTATGTTACTAGAAACCAGAAAGGGGAAACGAAACGAGAAATGACAACGAGACGAGAAACGAAGTTTGGAGATTTCACATTCAAGAAACGAGGAGAGAGAAAAACAAGACAAATATAAATCATACAAACAAGCATTTGTTTCACTTTCAAGAAACGAGGGGAGAGAAAAAACAAGAAAAATATGAAACATAAAACCAAGCATTCATCATTAACATTCTCGAATACTATGGTTCATAGGTAGTTGCTCATAGGCTTTAGTTGCTCACATTGGCCATTCCTTAATACTTATAGTGATAAAAAAAGCTTCCATTTCTCACATAATCCATTCTTGGATACCCATGTTTGATCCTCTAGGTTGGCAAATACAATAGTGAAGAAACACTTGGCACCGAATTCAAGTTTGATTTAGCCTTTGCATTTTCCTGATGAGTACATGATATTGCATACATTGTATATATTCTTGGATGTGACATGAGTGGACCTCAAATTTGGGATCTATTGTATCATTTTCCACACAATTATTGGGTTATTGTTTTCATGGTTGGGTAACAAGATGGTGGAAATTGAGTTGATCTCCATTGGATATAGAGCCAAAAATAGAGGGTTGTCTCGAAGTATTGCCACTTGCAGAACCATAAATACTACAACATGTGTTTGAAGACAAAATCTAAAGAGAAAACTTTCAAAAATTTATCTTTAATCCATTATAATAGAAAACTAATCTTTATAATAATAAAAATAATATATTTTAAAAGTATAGTTGAACTAAATATTAAATTTCTAGTTTGTGAGAATTAACTAAATTATTTAACTACTAATTTATAAAAATATATATAAAATATCTATACACATTACTAATTTATAAAAGAGATTTGATTCCTTTAGGGTGTTGGTATATCCGAAATTAAGATGGATCTAGGTTAGTATATATTATTTACCATAATTATTGTTAAAGTGTATAATGACTATCTCATATTTGTATTTGCATTGATTAAATGATTATTATATGTAGTCATGTTTTATATTAATTATTTTAATGCATCATATATATGGTTTTGTATAGTAAATTTATTTTTATGTTAAATTTAGATATTCTTTCTTGATATGAGTTATTTTTTATTAATTTTCATTTTATTATGTTGGATCCATTAAAATTTGTTATCTGAGTCAATGTTTCCAATTAACAAGTGTGGTTGATCAATATAAATAAGTGAAATAAATTACTAAATTGTGATTTTTTTTTTAATTTATACTTAGTTTAATATTATATATAAATATCACTTGTGGTTATAACATACCAAACCATTCATTTTTAGTTGTTAAATATGATTATGTTAAAATAACTTTTAAAATTTTTTATCACCCATGGTTAGAACTTACCAAACCATTCCTTTTTAGTCCCTAGATTTGTTTATGTTAAAATAACTTTGAAAAAATGTTATGGGCAATAGTTTTGTTATATTCCATGGTTTTGTACTTTATATTCATTTAATTTGCTAGTTTTTGCACATGGTTTTGTTAGATTCCATGTTTCTGTATTTAATATTTATTTAATTTATTAGTTTTTTCTCATCAATTTTCTTTCATAAATTAAAACAAGTGAGAGAGACCTTGAAGTCTTGAAAAGAAATGTCATAATTTAGGTATTTTATTCTAGGCCCCTCTTAATATATTTTTGGTTATTAGATTTTTGTGCCAAGAAACCCTTTCAACCTGGGGAATATGTTATAATATTTGGCATTTTAACTCAGTCAAAATAAAACAAAATCAAATCAAATAAAAAAATTAAAAAACATAAAATTCTCCAGTGCATAGTTTTTTCTTGCCCATGGTTTTTTCCCATGGTACTCCTAACCCATGGTTTTTGTCCATGGTATTTTTTTGCAATGTAGCCTATTCAAAGGCTAATAACTAAAGCAATCTAGATCCACTTAAAGAGGTTTGTAGAGAGAGAGAGGGAGATTTGATCTCTCTTGATGCTCGAGAGAGATAGATCTATGCTAGTTATTTATAAATGAAGAGGAGTATTTTCTTGTATTAGTACTCCTATTTGTTTTGTATTTAAAATTTATTAAATGATGGGTTTCTATTTTGTATTTTGATTTTTGAGACTTGTTTATTTTTATAAATTTACAATTATTTCTATCACTATTTTGATGTAATTATGAATATTTCCATATTTATCATAGTTGAAATTATGTTTGTATTATAGACATATTAATCAATAGTTGGTTGCTCTTAAGCTTTATTATTGCAAATTACCTAACATAATCTCTCTTATCACAGTTGAGAAAAGTATTTATGGGATAAAACTATTAATGGGATGGATAATAGATAATTATTATTTTTTATATATTAAATTAATGTCTTTGGTTGATGATATTTAATATTATAGATAGTCTAATAGTTGATAAAATTTTCTATAGGATGGTTTTATCAAAACCCTTTTCCAATCATTTGAGAGGTTATAACTCAGACCAATGGCAAAAAAAATATTGTTTCCCAATGTTTATATAAAATAATTAATTAACTAGAAAAATTAACTAAATTATTTAACTACTAATTTATAAAAATATATATAAAATATCTATATACATTATTAATTTATAAAAACATATATAAAAGAACCTTATACATTTAAATTTATAATTTTATATAAAAATACACATTTTAAATATTAGATATAATCACTAAATCCACTTTTAAATAAAAGCAACATAAAAATAACAAAAGAAAAATTGTAAAAACTTAACCATACACTGCTACACATCAATGGCTACAATTAAAAAAATAACATAACTTTAACTAATAAAATCCCTAAATAGTCAACATTGTTAAAGATATATTAAGCACTATTGCAAGGTGTTGTCACTAGGGAGAACACCCAACCTATTTGCAACAAACCTGTTCCGTTAGCACCTAAGCTATATATGGTTGACTTCTAACCATACACTATGAAAATGCCTTCAAAAACTATCCAAAAAAGCAATGCTTTTTATGATTCATGTCGACGTCGGGAAAAGATCCATATTGCAAATGAACCATATTAATGTTTTCCATAAAACAAACGAACCATTTTTGGAAAACCCAGTTTCTTGCATTAAAAAACGAAAACTACCATATAAAACACTGTTTTCCATACCGTTCCATTTTTTATATGGTTTTTTTCACAAACGAAGACTTCCGTTAGAGCTTGAAATTGAGGTTTCTGATTAAGAACTACCATGAAATGGAAAGAGAACAGGAAAATTTTTTCGTGTTGCATTGAAATGAGGGAGGGTAGGGAGTTACCCTGAGAAGCCTACGTTGTCGTTTTTTCCGCTGCCTACCAAGCTACTATTTTTGTAATTTCTGGTGTGGTATACTACCAAACTACTATAAGAGTTCAGTGTATATTTAATATAAATTTCATTGCCAATATGGTAATTATGGGGCTAGTTCATTTGAAGCTAAATTCTTAAAAAACAAAAACCAAATAACCTAATTTCAGGTGAAAAAGCTGGTAGATTTTTGAAGCAATTGAAATCGAGGAAGGAATTAAAGGAGAGAAAGGGTACCTGTGCAAGTATTTTCTTGGGCTCTTGAAAGAAGACCAAGTCTTCTGATACTTCCATCATGGTCCAAATTTTCCCAGCTAAAATAGATCCATGTTTTGTGAGAAAGCCATTGAAGAGATGCTCCTCAATCTTATTTCTCAACGCATCCAAATTCAACCATGAAACAATAACTGCCAGCTAATTACTGCAACATTTCATATGAAAATATAAAACAAATTTGCAAATAAATTCTAAGAATGGTCATCGATTTAGAAGCCCTAAAAATTGATCCAACTACCTGTACCTGTTTCCATATAGACACAGATCAGATTGTACTGTGCCCATGGTCTTTCCTTTTTTTTTTCAACTACTCAACATACATTTCATGTCAAAATATAAAACAAATTTGAAAATCAATTCTAAGAATGGTCATCCATCTAGAAACCTGTTGATGCCTCGATAATCGCTGCATCAACATCGGGGAAAACCACCCAGTCCGGACCTTAAAGGCAGCTCCTTTTCCGTTTGGTGTGGTGGCTCTGACAGGATATAATGGGACAAGTTTCCCAATGGGTTGTAAATAGGATGGATAAGTGGTTGATTTTCTATTATCTAATGATAATGGATGGATGATTTTTTCTAAAATGCAAAATAATAAACAACTAATCTATACCGGGAAATTTCCGATTTAGTATAACTTTTGATGATCTTTATTTACAAATAGGCATATAGATGACTCTGTTGATAAACGAAGATATTCATTTGTATGATAATTACTTTGTTCAAGTAGTTGAACAAAGTAATCATTAAAACACTATTACACTACTCTTCATATATCATTGACATAAATCTGTTTGAAAGAATAACATTCCTTAAACATTCAATAGTGATAAGTATAAGGAATGCTGTTAGAACACATACATATATCCAATGATAGCAAGATTGAATAAATGCTAATTCATATAAAAGAATGGAGCAAAGACATAGATAATAGTACCATATGTAATTTGGATCCCTCTTGATATCAATCGCATTCAAATTCCGTCTTCTAACTTAGAAATACTCTCACAAAAAGTAGTAGTGCATATCTCATCAAAGCATTCTTCATTAAAATTCAGAATATAGGCCTAGTCTTCATAAAAAAATATATCAGAAGCACAATAGTGTGACTTCCCGATCCAAGTTTTATACAAAAATTGAGGACCCCTTCTAAAGACATGAAAGGGTCTTTAAATACTATTTAAGCTAACTGACTATGAAATAAAAATGCTATTAGGTGGTATAATCAAATCATAAAGATCTCTTTAAAATAGGCCTACTTGCGGTCGGTAGAATGATTCACTTTTTCGGTCGATCATCCTTTGGCTTGAGCTGGCAGATAGCAAGCATTGGCTGCAATTCCAGAGGGTGACTCAGACATGAATGCAGTTGGGTTGAATACGTAGCATCATGAATTTCGGGAATCATGTAACTGATCGCATCGGTTAAACATTTCAGTGCTACCCTTTGGTTGTATGGTTTAACTAGGAAGAACCAAAAGGTGTCCCAATTTAAACTTTGGATGCCTGCGATTAATCGCTCCTTCTTTTCCAATTCTTGTTTACATGTCTATTCCAATGTTTTGGCTGATGGTAGCTTTCCTGGAGTGCACTGTGAAATCAAATTACACAAATAAAGAGTATCATTGATTAACTCAATCAAATTACCAGTTGTTGATCTACATCTTGAAGTTTCCCTTTCTGCCTTCATTAATTGTGATTGCCATTCTAGGAAAAAAATTCCCTTGTGTGATATTAGAATTTTAGGCAGATTTGTGGCTTGCCCTTCACTGGTTTCTTGCCAGGCAAGAAAGTTTGTTAAAGTCTCATCGGCTTGTTCCAAATTTTGCCTAGCATCAACCAATTTGTCAATCATTGATGAAGAAATCTCACAGAGGGGCTCAACAAGGGAAATATTATGACATAGTAAATTTAACTGCTTAATCAATGCCTTATTGATCTGGAGAGCTTCGGACCTGAACTCTGCTAGTTGAGGAAAACTCTTGAACTTTTCTATTTGTTGTGATAATTGAGCAATTTGCTCATCTTTTGTTTTACTCATTTGTTCATTCATTGTCTTCAGCTTGGCCAATGCTGTGGATAATTCCTTTTGTTTTTGCACTGCTCTTTGGTCTATCCTTTGCTTCTCCTTGAGCAATTGCTCGTTTTGTTGGTTGTTTATTTGCTTCTGTGCTACTAAGTGCTGTTCTAATTGCTCTATTCTCTGTTGTCTTTTGGATACCTGTGCCTCCAATGAAACAATTGTTTGGTCTTTTTCCTTGAGTAAATTGCTCACTTCTGATGCTTTATCCACAGTAGCTACGAAGTAAGCCCCGGCATATTGAGAGAGTTTTGTGAGGTCTTCAGAAGGATTGAATTCTTCTTTCCATACCACATTAGCCATCTCTCTCTGTGCAGGTAAAAGGGAAGATTGATCAAGCCTTCTCTTTTTCCTTTGTCTTTTTACTACAGCCCTATGCTTAGGGCTGTAAAAGACATCTAAAGGTGGTATTTCTTCTATATGAAAAACAATTTCATCCGATGGATCCTTAGGAATTATCTCTACATCTTTACTTATGGGTAGGTCACTGGTTCCTTCAGTTGGAACCGTACTTGTTGCTATCTTGTGACCAAATGTCACTTGAGGCGTACTAAAACCTTGTGAATTCTTAGGATTACTTATAATGGAATCGAATTGTTGCCATTCTTTAAGGAGCTTGGGATCGATCTGAGTATCTATATCCATGTGTTCACTGCCTTTTTCCTATTCTTTCTCATGTTCTAGCTCTTTTCCTTTCTCAGGAATTTTTTCCACAGCAGAAGGTTTGTCAATAGTTTGCTATTCAGGCTCGCTTGACTGGATTGCTGGGGTGGTGGCTAACAAGTCTAGAGGCAGAGTTTGCAACCTCTCTTCTCTAAGCCTATTAAACACTTCCAGCCGTTCATCTTTATACCTGATCTTGGCCAATGTTTTTACTTGAAATAATGATTCTGCTGAGGAAAACAGGTCATCAAATTCATCCTTTTCATGATAAAACTTTGCAAGTTTGGCTTGTTCAAGAACATTATAGGCAACTTTTCTTGGATCATATTGTCGATTGTGAATTGTTGCAAGATTGAACATTTGTGTTTTTTCCATCTGTTTTTCTGCATGTTTGTAATCACGGAGAGTGTAAACACCACATCTCAAAGGAAATGTAGGCCATACCTGCTTCTTAGAATTTCTAAGGGTTTTGGATGTCCCTTCTGTTGTTATCTAATAGGCCAATTCCCGAGCTAACAGCTTATCGGGCACATATAGGGGAAGAACATGGGGTTTTGTAAGGCTACCTGTTGTGGGGAAAAGTATCCGATGCGGATGACCCTATCCCTACTCTAAAGGTGACAGTCTTTAGCAACAACTGAAAGTAAAGCTTTGATGTTTTCCTTTATGAAAGTACAGAGAGAAGGAAGAAATGATTAACCAACCTGGTGTCCTTCGCTTGGTCGATCTTGATCCTCTCTCTTTGTCTCTTGTTCCCAGCTCCTTGCTCTCTTTGCCGGTCCAGCTACACACAAGCCCTGCACAAAACAAGAGAGGAAACTACAAGATACAAGTACTCATAACTGATGCATGGATTAGAGTGAATCAAATATACAAGTAAATACAATCCATCAATGTAATACAAGTATATAGGAGAACATGCAAAACTTTATTGATAGAAGTAACAGGGTTCTGAGAAGGTTACAACCAATGATGGCTCCAATCCAGCAGCACCTCCCCAGCAGCAAGAACTCTCCTCTTCACCTCTAGTAAAACAATCACCCAATAGCTCTAACTGTAATCCAACAGCACCTCCTTGCTTTACACAAAATTCCAGCCTCCTTAGACCTCATAGAAGAGCTCTATATATAGGAGGGAAGAGGAAAGGATGAGTCAGCTGGAGGCTGGCATATAGCTGACTAGTGTCCTCTCCATCTTCAGTTAATCTTCAGTTCCTGTGTCCACTTGGAGATCCTTGCTTACACATGGTGATCAAGTACCTCTTACTCATCACAGGGCGAATCTCATGAACCAAGTGTCATTTTGGAAGCTTCCTGGGCAATTGACACCTTGCAGGATGACTGTGCCACTTGGCCAATCTCGCCCAGCGCAGGTAGCCTTCATTGTTTTTGACTTCCAGCGCAGGTACAGAGTGGGACAGTTGCAATACAACGCAGAAGCTCAGTTAAGCAGCTGACATGATCCAAAATAAGCCTGTTTTGAAGTGTTTTCAGGTGGAGAACTGATTGGAAGTGCTGTTGTTTGATGACCTTGTTCTTTTAGGGGTAAGAACAACATGTTTAGGGACTGAGGATCCCTGTAATTATCGACATTCCATGCTCCATGACGCGAGGCACAAAAATGTCTATAACAGTTGCCCCCTAAAGTATGAGGCCGTTTATCGGGTGAAATGCTTTATCTAGAGGATCCGAAGTTCGTTCCAGTGCTGAGGAGAGTGCCCTGTAATACAATACAATACAATACATTATTTTTCATTCATCATTATTCTCATGATCTAGCTGAGGCGGGCATCCCCATGCTCAACTTTTATAAATACATTTTGGTACATATGACAGACGATCGTCTGAAGATAGACTGATAATTTTCTGCTGAAATTATCATCCTTTGAGTAGGATGATCATCTGCTGCAATGATGTACATGGCAAATGCTTTTATATTTCCTGAATATATATCGCAGCCCGGATGGATGAAACTAGATCCGGGGTCTTCAAACTCGTTCGATCTTCACTCTAAGTACAAGTCGATCCATGTGAGAATTGCGCTGAAGTCGAACATGGAAAGACATCGCTTGATTACCGGTCAATAATGAAAACCGTTAACAAGCGCGAGAGGAATCACCAATAATGACGATGACCCTCAAGGTACTGCAGTACAATTCACGTGGCGTGAATAAAGGACTTGGCGTCGAACGCCACGCAAAATCTTCTGGTCGAAGGTCATTGATGTATACCTGTCGCCGGAAGTGAGAAACTTGCCATTGAGGCATGCAAGCTTCAAAGTACTGATGGGGGTGTTCCTAGATCAACTTCTTGGATAATGAGCTGAAGTCGACAAGAAGCGATCCGTCAAAGGAGGGCCTTAATGAATCCCACATCAATGACACGGAACGGAGCTAATGATTTTAGTGGAGGTGAAAACAAACTGTGACATATGATTCAGGGTGGCGATCATGAATGGATGAAGGACAATGTATGGCAGTGGATGGGACACGGTTGACACTTTCAGAATGACCCCTCTTGAACATATAACGACACTGATGCGATGGATCGGTAGCATTACCCCAAATGTGGATGGTGTGGCGAGGACCATGGTGATGAGACCGGTGAATGAGACAACCCAACCCGATGTGATACGGAGGAAAAGTGTCATGTTCAAGAGTGACTTGCTACCATTAAACTTTGAATGTTCTCCCAATTTTTCCCCAGTCATTTCTGACCAGTACCTCTTTATTTTTATCAAGCTTGAGGAGGATAACATATGCTTGTTCTATAACCTGCCCTTCGGGCAAGCCCATCGCTATGATTTTACGAGCCTAGCGATAGGGAAACTCGTTCTCGTCTAAAGACAAGTTTGTCGCTATTTAATCATTTTAACGAGCCTAACGACAAAGAAAACTCGGTCCTTTTCATTTTTAGAGAGTCTGAAAAGGTACAGAAAGTTAACTCCATAATTCCTTTTTCGTCAGCAAATCCCTTAAGTCCGAAAAAGTATAAAACAATACAGAAGGGATGGCTGTTCGGTACTTTTAACGAGCCGAACCAGGCAAGCGCTCGATCCTTTTGTGCAATAATCCCTCAAGTCCAAAAAGATTAAAATTTAGAGGAGGGATAGCGTTCCGGTCATTTAACGAGCTGGAAGGCCAAAACTCGGCAAACTTTTCATATTTTACGAGTCAGTGAAAAGAGCTGAAAGAAGACTCATCTTTTGAGGAACGAGTGATAAACAGGGATAGCTACAGATTCCAGGTACAGGTTGGAATTTTCCAATCACGGCAGTGTCACAAGGATGGCTAGGTGAAATCACTCTTCGCAGCTGTTTCTCAAAAGAGGTAAACACACAAATGGAAGTGAATGATCGGCCAAATGAACAGTGGAGGTGATGGATGAAAACACGATCAAGGTTCTTATGGCTGATGAATTTACGATCTCAAAAGGTTATTTACCGGTTCATTTTTTCCATGAGCTTGAACTCTGGGGGAAACTTTTGCTCACACTTTTCTATTTTTTAACGAGCTTAAATTCAGGCCTAAAACTGCTCAGATTTGCGTTTATTTTTTAACGAGCATGAACTATATGCTAAAACTGCTCGATATACCAGTCATATGAAGAACGCCTCCCGTAAGGACCAATTTTTATAGAGCTTATGCCTTACCACAGCTGTGCTCACTTTTGGCAAATTTTACTTCTGCCCCACAGGCTTTCTTTCATGCAAGTTTGGAAACGGCTAATCTTAAAACCAGATAAATAACCGCCCCTAGCTTGCACTCCAGAAAGTTTGCATGCCCCCAGGTATAGGATAGAATTTCGAGGCTGCCCCTCCTCTCCCCTACTTCTGTTTTTCTTTGGGTGTTCACATTTACTTGTCATCTTGCTAATCTAATGCTAACGATACTTGTCTTCTCGTTATTTTTAAGGGGTCTTACGCAGTACTCAGACTTCCCGTCGGCCCACTTTTAACAAACAGCTATTTGTGACAATAGAAGAACACTACTCAAAGACAAAACATTGGTATTATTGAGGGAGGCTTGCCTCTTTCTTATTATCCGAAGAGTGGTTCTATTCGCTGCCGCAAATCAATCTCTTTCTTCGGCGGTGTCTATCATTGGGTTGTCCAAAGATGGTTACCCTCTGTTACAACAATACGGTCTCCTTCTTAGTTGACTGCCCCTGCTTATCCTTCAAAACATATGTTTCGATGGGCGAGGCTTGAATTTAAAGATGGTGACTACTTGTTACAATAAGGGAATTCCTACTTGGGCATTGCCCACTTTTTTAGACAAAAGGTGAATGATTCCCAAACACATAACTTTAACAAAAGATCATTATTCCAGAACAACCCCACTTCCTTCGGACGGGGTACGGACTAGTCATGTTCTTCTGCGGAAATTCTTCCTTATACCCGGAGTTTCTTCTGCCCGAAGCAGACCAGGGTGCATGCCCCCTGGGTCCTAGTCTTTCTTTCCGAATTACTCGCGCTCATCGGGAAGGAGGATTGGGGGCGGAGGCGAATCTTGAGTGAACAGACCATTTAGGATTGGTATTTGACTATTTGCGATGCGAGATCCCGGAAATGAAAGCTGGTCTACGAGCTTGACCACCCTTCCTTCGTGTGGAAAACACATTACTCTAAAGAGTGAGGAGACTATCGCTCCCATGCAATAAATATAGTCGCGTCCAAGGAGTAGGTTATAATCCAAGGGTCCTTGAACTACCAACACGTTCATCCTGACGGTCTTCCCCTTCAATGTAACAGGTACATCGGGGAGGATCCCTAATGGTCGACTAGTTCCTTTATCAAAACCTGAGAGATTTCTCAACTTAGGTAAAAGCGCCGGGGAACCCAGTGCTTTCCAAGCAACAGAGGAAAGGATACTCACAGACGCCCCTTCATCAATGATAGTACCAGCCATAATCATTCTATAGATCTGGACAATGATTCTGAATGGGGTACTGGCTGGTAACCGGGGTCTGCCTAGTTGATTCCAATCAAAGGATACAACCAGGTTGCTTGGTGGTGGGACCGAATATACGGCCGGATACGACTCTGATGATGTTCCTTCCTGCGATAAAGGAATGGGCGCATTGCCTTGATGCTCATCGGAGTCGGTGCTGATGAAAAGAACCTGGATGGTGTCATCCTTGTTCTCATCAGTGAGGGTGTCGCATGAAGATGACTCTTCGGCGACGGTGTCATTTGAAGACGGGTCTTCAATGACGGAGTCATTGGACGATAGAACCTCTGAAGGAAGAACCGGGCCAACTGCCGTATTGACCTTTAGACTTTCGTCTAGTCTAGATTCAGTAGGTTCATTCTCAATGACCGACACTTCAGCTGACCACTTGAGTGGTTCAACTGGATTTTCAACTATCGAGGGATTAGGCGCGAGTTTTCGGTATCCAGGAGGAAGTCGCACCGGTGACACCGGGCGATCTTCCAAAACTCTCTTGGCCTCATCTAAGAATGGACATTTGTGGATGGCATGATGACCTTCACACAATAGACAGGGTGATCTTGGTCCCCTTCTTCGTCCTTCACTCTCGCTAGTTGACGGAATGCAATCAACTTGACAACCAGAGGTTGATGCTACCGGATTGTGCAACCTTGGGGACCAGTCCCCTAGTATCCGGGGAATATAAGGACAATCACGATGGAAGTGGATCCCTTTGCAAATGACACATGGCTTTTTAGGCCCGGTCGGTGCAGTGTGTGGGTTTTTGTCAGCTTTCTTCTGCTTGCCCCCAGTCGCCTTCGCCAGAGGCTCCTTCTGCTTCTTTTCTTTCTTCTTCTTTTCCTTCTTCTCCTTGGGAGGCTGACTCTTTCCGGCTCTACCTTGCGAAGATGAAGGATCGGAGGAAGTATCATAAGAAGTGGAAGGCTGGTGGGTAGTTCTAGATTGTTCTGACTGTTGATTCGACTGCTCAGGATTAGTGGCGATCTGGACTACATTAGTTGAAAAGAGCCATACAGGAAGGCCGATTGTCAATCCTGGAAGCGACAATGTAGCCATATGAGGCGCACCAACATCTCCCCAAGAGGAGAAGGGATTTGGACTTCCGCCAAGGTTACTTCCTTGGTTGGTGGGCTCCATACTTTTCAACTGAAAGATCAACGTGGGAATAACAGGTGATTATGTTCCGCTTTAAAATAAATTTTATTAACGACGCTTTTAGACACAAACTTGCTTTTTCATGTTTTAAGAGTCGAGAAAAAGCTAAAGATGACTCTAGTCGCCTTCGATGTATTAACGAGCCCGAAGTGACAAATGCTCGGTTGGACTTTTTCAGTTATAGAGTTTGAAAAAGGCCAAAAGAAACTGCTCTGGAGATCTAGGCAGAGGGTGTGCCAAACCTTTCGTGAAACCACAGAATACGTTTTACGGTACGGGTGGTCGATCTTCGTGAATGTTGTGTTCACTGCATCGCGATCAGTAGGGCGGCCGACACGGTTTCCTAAGGATAAAGGATAAAAGCCTATAGGGGTCTCCCAATATACGCGACGGTACGCGGGAGCTCAAGTCCGTGTTAGTGCCACCGACTCTCAGGAGGAATCACCCACCTTCGTAGAGATCGACAGTCACTATGTTTAACGACGCCGGAACACGTCTCTACCTAGACCTCTAGATGTTTGCGTTAAATTCCAAAGCGTTGTTATGTAAATTGAGTTTATTTTAATGTTGATCTTTCTTAACAGTTTGCCTTTCAGGTTTGCCACGAGATGTATATATACAACTTCCTATATGCAATCTAAGAATGAGAAGCAAATCTTTTCAAACTTTCAACTTTGAAAACCTTAATCTACTTGAGGGAAAAGAAGGACACAACTTTTTCCACAGATCAAAGAACACACACTAAAATGCACATTTTCCTAAATCGTCAAGCACACAGTCAAATGCAAAATGCACAATGCATGTATTTCTTTTCGTTATCCTTAATGTTGATGGTAGACAGAAAGTAAACTGTTGTATAATTTTGAATCTAATTTCAAGTAGAAATAAACAAGCTTGTCCACAATCAAAAAGACACCTTATGATAGACTTGTTTAAACACAGGAAATGTATAGATTCAAACCATAAAAATGAAGAGCAAACAAACTCAAACAGCCATGAACAGTAATAAAACTAGCTCAAAAGATCACAAAGACACTTTTACAGTTCAGGATCTAAGAGGCCACAGCTATACTGGTTCGCTTTTCACAATGGGAAACTGTAACTGAAACAAGAAATACTGAAAGAACATTCACAGTTTCATCACACAACTGAGGCGGAATAATGTCAAGGAGAAGTGGCTTACAGCAAGTACAATAACCAGCAAGCAATCAGCCAAAAACAAGTGCAAACAGGGCCAAGACACAATAGGAAGACTGAGCAAGACAAGGGCTAACTGGACCAGCGCAGGCTCTGGTCTGTCAGTTTGACTCTCAGCGCAGTTCCCGAAGGGAGTACCTGCGCTGTAATGCAGACTGCCTGTGGACAGCCTGCACTGACTTACGAGAGTTACGTCTGCTAAGAATTCCGGGTCATAAAAAGCTCAAAAATGCACTGTTTTTGATGAAATAAAAAGCTATAGGTCAAGTACAGGCTAAGGTATGATCAAGAGAATGAAGATCTATCACAAAGAGTAAAGAGTCTTTTGTAGATTAGCTCTTCAAATCTTGAATTTGCTCAGCAAATGAGCAAGAGTAACAGTCCCTCTACTTCGCTTTTGATATAGTCAAAAGCTTTTCGATTTGGTACTCTTTTTTTCAAGAAATGAATAGCAAAATACTACAAACACCAACAAGATACTAGGCTCCCCAGTGGAGTCGCCAGTTTGTTGTGGGGAAAAGTATCCGATGCGGATGACCCTATCCCTACTCTAAAGGTGACAGTCTTTAGCAACAACTGAAAGTAAAGCTTTGATGTTTTCCTTTATGAAAGTACAGAGAGAAGGAAGAAATGATTAACCAACCTGGTGTCCTTCGCTTGGTCGATCTTGATCCTCTCTCTTTGTCTCTTGTTCCCAGCTCCTTGCTCTCTTTGCCGGTCCAGCTACACACAAGCCCTGCACAAAACAAGAGAGGAAACTACAAGATACAAGTACTCATAACTGATCCATGGATTAGAGTGAATCAAATATACAAGTAAATACAATCCATCAATGTAATACAAGTATATAGGAGAACATGCAAAACTTTATTGATAGAAGTAACAGGGTTCTGAGAAGGTTACAACCAATGATGGCTCCAATCCAGCAGCACCTCCCCAGCAGCAAGAACTCTCCTCTTCACCTCTAGTAAAACAATCACCCAATAGCTCTAACTGTAATCCAACAGCACCTCCTTGCTTTACACAAAATTCCAGCCTCCTTAGACCTCATAGAAGAGCTCTATATATAGGAGGGAAGAGGAAAGGATGAGTCAGCTGGAGGCTGGCATATAGCTGACTAGTGTCCTCTCCATCTTCAGTTAATCTTCAGTTCCTGTGTCCACTTGGAGATCCTTGCTTACACATGGTGATCAAGTACCTCTTACTCATCACAGGGCGAATCTCATGAACCAAGTGTCATTTTGGAAGCTTCCTGGGCAATTGACACCTTGCAGGATGACTGTGCCACTTGGCCAATCTCGCCCAGCGCAGGTAGCCTTCATTGTTTTTGACTTCCAGCGCAGGTACAGAGTGGGACAGTTGCAATACAGCGCAGAAGCTCAGTTAAGCAGCTGACATGATCCAAAATAAGCCTGTTTTGAAGTGTTTTCAGGTGGAGAACTGATTGGAAGTGCTGTTGTTTGATGACCTTGTTCTTTTAGGGGTAAGAACAACATGTTTAGGGACTGAGGATCCCTGTAATTATCGACATTCCATGCTCCATGACGCGAGGCACAAAAATGTCTATAACACTACCAAAAAGCCTTATATAGGTGAATTTGTCTTCTCTGAACAAATTTCCTACTACAGTTAAGTCGATCCCTGCTTCCTCAAAAATCCTAGGGGTAGGTTTATCAAAAATAGCATAGTAGATAGGCAACATAAAACCATTACGGATTTTGTACAAATGATCTTTGTAGTGAGCTTTCCATAACATCTAATGATAAATATGGATTGGCTTAGGGTCCTGGGGAGTCCATCTCCATCCGAGTACTGGATATTCAGAGTTAAAACAAAGAGCGTCCATAATATAAGCACTGTAATAAAAAGGGGAAATGGTCCTAGTAGTTTTGCGTGAATTTGATCTGAATTCAAGAATTGTTGTGGCTAATTTGTCGGACAAAATGTTTGCCCAATCCATCACATAGCTATTGACTACTGCTTGCATTAAAGGGACCATTTCAATGGTGAATTTAGAAGAGTCATGTATCCCCCACATTCTACACATCATAGCCCCGGCATAACAGTAAGGAGAAGCCAATGAGTCCACAGAGTACTTACCTGATGATTCGTGTTTGTGCTTCTTGGGATTTTGTCTCCACTGCTTAAACGAGGTTGATTATGTCTCGTTTTCATTAGCAAATTTTTCAAGGAAGGCTTTGTTGTACCTCTTTTCAGGCTGAGGTAAGTGATACATTTTCCTTAGATCATCAGGCTGAAATGAGCCAAAAATCCTCTCGTCAACTGTGCAAAATGTTCTGTTTGAAACTAGAATTTCCTCTACCACCCATCTCACTACGTTAGTGTATGGAAGAATCTTTTCTTGTGCTGCTATTCTGTACAAATATGAACAAGCTAAATCTTCGAGGGATGCATCCGATTTTCTAGTTGAGTCAGCTGTGGCTTCTTCTGATATTTCCTTAGGCTCCTCTGCTTCAATTAAATTGTAAATGCTCTCCCAACTAGTATTTCCAAGGCGGAGGCACGTAGTGTCTGAGATTAACCCTTTTTTTCTTGGCCTTGTATCCTTGGCTAGCTGTACTACTGTTGTAGGAGCCGCTGCTGCAGATTTCTTTGATTTCTTTCCCATTTGTTCCAAATTTCTTATTTCAGCAGAGTTCTGCACAAGCGATGGGAAAAACGTGATACAGAGAAATGCTGCTATAGACCAATATGAAAATGAAAAAGAATTACGTTGATCAGCAGGTGATAATGGATTACAATAAGATTGTTGCTGATAAAATCTAATCCTACCCTTAATTGCTTCATTGATTAGCCACTTAACCTGTCAATCGTGGTAAAGGAGGTTTTAAATGCCCATCACGTCGTTTATATGCCAAATGATTCATTGAAGCGTGGCTCAGATTTCTTTAATGGTTAATCAGAGGTAAATCACGAATCGACGATCGGTAATGTGAAAGGAAAGGCTTTAATATTTGTTTTAAACATTTTTGATCATCGAAAGGTGATATAATGCATGAAAACCTTTTAAATATACTCTCGAGATATACGCCTTATTAATGCATCGCAATCAGGGAATGGATTCAGGTTCTATTGCCGTGCCAATATGATTTTGCCGATCGCCGATTGCGATATGCATTATCGTATTGAAGGATTCGAGTGCGCCTTTAATCATGTTTTGACTTGTTATTGCCGATTGCCGATGGCGATACGCTTTATCGTATTGGAGAAATTAAGGAGGCTCTTTTAAATTGCTGCTTTGACATTTTACCTTTCCCGATATTCGATTGTGATATGCTTTTCAGATCGGAGAGAATGGTTGTATCTTTGTGCATGCTTCCTTTGTTATTGCGATATGCGGTCTTCCGATTGCTTTATCGCAATAACGAAGAATTTTATAATTTTTAAAGACCCACTTTATTTCTATTCAAAAGGCTCTTTTAAATTTTCATTTAGCTTAAGTCTTTTGATAAGGGTTTCTCTTATGATGGGGTTAATACCAATTTATTCACACATCTAAGTTTATTTTAAAAGGGACCCATTTCATATTATGATTTTGTATAAAGATTTTAAGAAATGGGGGGTTGTTGTATAGCACAACAATTGACGATTCACTGGGAGAAACAATTATCTTTGAGAAATTAATTAAAATACTTAAATTTTCTTAATCTAGAAATCTTACCTAATAGAGAAAATCTAATATAACTAGGTGATCATAAATTCTGAAGATAATGATAACTATTTTTGCTATTTCCTTCTGCTTTTAGAATTAAACACATTCTAAGCTTTAAGTAAACCTTAATTGGTTAATAATGATGAAACAAAAGACTCTTCCAACTTAGCTTTTATAATAACTCCTTTGTCATAGGTAGAGCCTTTGTTGCCAACAAACATCTATAGTCTCGACATGGTTACCTTTTAACCATTTGATCATTCATTATTCCATCCATTTCAAAGTATAATTTAAAAAGAATGAATCCAAAAGATATGTTTCCATGTTTTTTATATTACTTTTTCCTTTTTTCCATATTTTGTAAGATAAAAAGCCATTGTCTTGGTTTGGTGGCCAGCTGTTAACAATGCCATTCACTGGTTGTAATTTAACTGAACAAGCTAGCTCGTGATGAGACCCCTTGTCTTATAATTATGAGCCATTACCCTGTTTTGGTGTGCAGTATTGGTAATGTCAGTTGAACTATTCCTCTATGATCATGGTAAGTAGGCTTGTAATAAGACCTCTTATCTTTTATATCAAGTATAATTTAGAATTACACTCTGAGTAATTATAAACTTTGATGGATGGGATGAACAATTTTCTCCTTAAGAGAATATGGTTGACAGGGTGAGAGTTGAAGATGTTAAGATTGAATCAGTCTATGTTTTGTATTGATAACTGTTTTCAGGATTTTTAAAACATTAAAATGATTTATAGTACTTCTAAGTTTTGAGAAGATTTCACAAAAATAAAATGGGGTTTTCAGAATCTAATTATACCTAATTTCTTAGAATTTTCTTTTTCATTTAAAGCTTCCATTTCTTAAAAGTGAATATCAGAACTATTTTCTTTTGAGTAACTTTTCCAATATAGCAAAGACAAATGGGAGGCTTTTTACAACTTTATTTTCCTAGGATTTTAAACAAAATAAATTATGCACACAAATTCTGCTGAAAATTGAATATTTACAAAGGGAGAAGGTGTTACCTCCTCAATTGAAGAATTTTTTCAAGATAAGGCCGTTAACAGGAAGAGAATCTCTCTTTCCTAATAGATCTTGCAATATAAATGTAGAAGGGCCTATCTCCTCGCTGATTTGGAATGGTCCAAGCCACATTTTCTGGAACTTAGTGTGTTTTCCTTTATCCTCATGGGCTTTGTCCCACTTCAAAACTAGATCACTAACTTGTAAATGTTTCGAGCCGGTTGAAGTTGTATCGCAAGATGACTTAATAATCTGCTGATGTTTTGCATGTATAATTTGGGCATTTTCCATTTCTTCTTCTAATTTCAGAATTTGATCATGTCTAAGTTGAATAGAAGATGAGGGATTCTCTTTAATAAACTGCACTAAAGCTAGTGATGGAAGTACTAAGTTTGCTGGTATGACAGATTCTTTTCCATATACTAGATTAAATGGAGAAGTGCCTATGGAGGCCTTCTATGTTATTCGGTTAACCCATAGTGCAAATATAAAAAATTTATGCCAATTTTTATGATTCTGCTCGATAGTTCTCTTAATGATTTTGATAAGATTTTTATTGGTGGATTCTGCTAAACCATTACCCTGAGGGTAGTAGTTCGCAGAATACTTCAATTTAAATCCCCTTTTGATAGCAAACTCAAATATAGAATTTCCAGAGAAGTAAGATGCATTATCAAAAATAAGAGCATTTGGGACACCAAACCTAGTAATAATGAACTGATCTATGAATTCAATGATTGCTTCAGAATTTGCTGTCCTCAAAGGAATTTCTTCAACCCACTTAGTAAAGTAATCGGTAGCTGTAAGGATATACTTATGCTATTTGGATGAATGTGGAGTGATTTCTCCAATGATGTCCAATCCCCATTGTTCAAAAGGCTGTTCAATGTTGACTGGTTGCAAAGGGAAAGCTAACTTCCTTTGTCTTCCACTAGTGGTTTGACAACTTTGGCATTTCCTTACATATTCATGAGTATCTCTGAACAGGGTGGGCCAATAATATCTAGCATGAATGATTTTGTGAGCTGTTGTATCAGCTCCAAAATGTCCTCTTGCTGGTCCGTCATGTAGCTCCTGCAAGACCTTTTGCGCTTCAGGTTTTTCTAAGAATCTTAACAAGATTGAATCATAATTTCGTCTAAATAATAAATCATCTATAATTATGAAGTTTTTTGCTTTCAATCTTATATCATGTTTGTTTTTATAGGAGAGATTAGAAGGAGCATATCCATTTTTCAAATAGAAAATCAGATCTGCGTATTGAGATTCAGGATTAGCGATACTTATCTAATTGATTTCTTCAGTGTCTTTTGTACCTTCAAGTTCTTGAATATTGGATGCTCCTGTTAACAACTTGCAAAAACCTTGGCCTTTGACAATCTTTGCTGGTTTGGTTTCCAAGTCATATTCTTGTAATGTTGTGACCCAATTTTCTCTCTTTTCTCCTAATTCCCTTTGAACTAGTAATTGTCTTACTGCCGAAAAAGGGACTATAACTTTTGTGTGAGCTTTTAAGAGAAAGGTTCTGTAGTGTTTAATGGCTTTGTATACAGCAAAGGCTTGTTTTTAAACTTCTTAGTAATTAAGTTCAACACCTTGAAGGTTTGAGCTATAAAATGAGATTGGTGCTTCCAAGTTTTGATTGTTGATTTGTGTCAGCACTGCTGCATAAGATGAATCAGATGCAAGGGCATATAATATGAAATGATTTGAAAAATTAGGAGTGCTTAAAGCAGGGGCATTTATGATTGATTGTTTGATGGAATCAAATGCCTCTTTTTCTGCAGGCCCCCATTTAAACACCGAATTTTTCTTGATCATGGTTTGTAATGGAAAAATAATCTGGGAGAAATTTTGAACAAATCATTTTACGAAGTTAATTTGACCTAAAAATGATTGCATGGATTTTTTATTATGAGGGAATGGAATATCAAAAATCTCTTTGATTCTATCTGGATCAATATAAATGCCATCCTTTAAAACAATGAAGCCCAATAGCTTACCTTGATTAAGAGCAAAAAATGACTTCTTTGGATTGAGTGAGATACCATATCTTCTGCAGCGCTCAAAGATTTGTTTTAGATCATGTAAATGATTTGATATTTTCTTGGAAAATATAGTAATATCATCTAAATAGACAACTACTGATTTATTGATCAATCCTTTGAAGGCTATGTCCATTGCTCTTTGGAATGTAGCTCTAGTATTGATAAGTCCAAAAGGCATTTTTTGGTAGGCACAAGTTCCCCACTAGGTTCTAAAAGTAGTTTTGAGTCTGTCATTAGGATGTACCAAAATTTGGTTATACCTTGAAAAACCATCTAAGAAGGACATTAATTCAGAACCAGCTACTGAATGGAGTGTTTGCTCCATGGTAGGTAAAGGGAAGTTATCCTTTTGGCTTGCTTTGTTAAGATTTTTGAAATCGATACAAATTCTAATGTCTCCATTTTTCTTCCTTACTGGCACTATATTAGACACCCAATTTGAATGTCTAACATGAAAAATTATCTTAGCTTTCAAGAATTTGTTTAATTCAGCTTTTATTTGACTCTCTAAGTTAGGATGAATCTTCCTTAACTTCTGTTGCACTAGTTTTTTTCCAAAAAGCATTGGAATAGTATTTTGAATGATAGATGTATCGTATGTTTTCAAATCATCATATTTCCAAGCGAAGACATTTTTATATTTATGCAATAATCTAATGAATGCAATTCTTTCTTCTGAAGAAAGTCCTAATCCCAAATTGATGTTTTGAGGATTATCCTCAGTACCAAGGTTTACCAATTCAAATCTCAAAGTAGAACTCTAGAGCTTTGAATTAGTAACCTGTTTAAACCTGTCTTTGATGTCATATATATCTTCAAGCTTAACCACTAGTTTAGGTATTGAGTTTTCTTCAAGCTTTTCCTTCATTTGAAGGTCATGGTCACTTTCATCAATAATTTGATCATCATAGGACTTGTCAGAAGTTAAAAAATTTAAAATGTCTTCATCGTGATTGAACACTCGCCAATTAGTGACATTATCAAGAATTGATGGTCTAAAAATTAACTCTACTGAGAATCTATCTGGGCTATAATCTTCATATGTAAGGAGCTTGGAGGCAACATTAGCTAGTAAATCTGCTGCTGCATTTTGGGACCTAGGGATGGGAGAAATATTGAATGCTAAAAATTGAGATATAAGGTCCTATACCAAAGACTGATAGTGTTTAAGGTAACTAGAAAGACAACGAATTGTATTTCTGACTTGTTTTATAACAATTTCAGAATCACCGAACACTTTCAAATATTGAAATTTAAGACCAATTGCTTTGTATAGTCCTTGAATTAAGGCTTCATATTCAGCTGTATTGTTTGTGCATTCAAAT
This sequence comes from Pinus tabuliformis, assembly GCA_031772625.1. NCBI lineage: Eukaryota > Viridiplantae > Streptophyta > Pinopsida > Pinales > Pinaceae > Pinus > Pinus tabuliformis. The sequence continues at coordinate 703,733,193 of CM062815.1, read as the reverse complement.
TCCAACCTGCAGGATAACATGGTCTTTTCCCCCTCAGGACTAACTAAAATGGATCCTGCTCTTGCACCTTCACTAGATTTAGACCCATCAAAATATAATGAACAAAACAAAGATTTATCTATAGTTTTATTTACAGTTTCCTCAGCAATTTTAACACATCTTGATGTATCTGTTTGTGAAAAATTTTCGATTTGAGATGTGAAATTATTAACTGAAAAAGGTGATGGTTGGGTGGTGAAATTTCCAAAGAATGATTCAAATGAGTAATTCCCCAAAATGTTGTTATTGAATACTATTGGTTGATTTTCTTGTTTGAATTCAGTAACAGTATGGGTCATGTGTTTCTCCTAATCAATCTTGATCTGATTTGGCTTTCCTTTATAAGGCAACCACATATGAGACCAATTGGTGGAAATATAACCATGAAGTTTCTCAGACCATTCTCTACTCAAAATCAAGACATAGAATTCAGGTATATAAACGATTAAAATATCAATTCTCTGAACCACTCTTGGATCAGCTGATAACCTAATAATAACTGAGTTGATTTCTCCTAAAACCTAGACCTTAGTTCTATCCAACTGTACAGTATGAATCGTAGACTTTTGGGGTTCAATGTTCAGTTTAGAACTAACTAAAGCTGGCATTATATTAGAGGAAGCCCCTGAGTCAATCAAACAGTTGTGCAGATTTCTATTATAGATATCGTAGGTTAAGAGAAAAGCAGGAGTATGGGAATTGGATCTATCCCCAGTTAAGACAGCATCAGTAGCTTCTACTCTACCAAGAGGTCGTTTACCTGTTTCATTAGCAGCTTTGGACAATACAACATTAGGAAGAGGAGAAGAAGGTACAACATCTAACTCCTTAAGTAGTAGTTTTGGTTGATGTTTGAGTTTACTAAGCTCAAACATAGTGATATTTGCCTTTGTTTTCTTCATATCTTCAATAATGTTGTAGTCCATAGAATCCGTGACTACTAATGTCTTAGATATTGGAGGTGGATTTGAAGCTGATGGCTGATTTTGGGAAGGTATCGCTGTATATTTCTTTGTGGGAACCTTTTCTTTGGTAGTAGTGTTACCTACATTCCTTTTCTTCTGAGTTATTTGAACAGGTTCAGGAGTACCCTTACTCCTGGTAGTTACAGAGAAAGATTCCTGTTCATTTTCTGTATCAGAATTAGGAAAAATAAAGTCCCACATCCCATGACATTCTATAGTCGCCTCTTCTTCAGGTTATTCGAATGATAACACTGTTTCTTATTCTTCTTCCTCTTTGGGATTTGAATCTGCATTGTATATAGCATTTGGTGGCTTTGATTCTAGTTTTTTGAAGTTTCTAAATGGCCTTTTTGTTGAAGTCTCAGCTACTTGCTTCTTGATTTCTACCATCTCGTTTGACATAGTCTTGAGAACTTTTTGGAGACCCTCTATATCATATGGGTCTTTAAACAATTTTTTTTTTGAATCATCTTTGAAAGAAACTTTTTTGGATTTTCTGTCTTCAAGAGCAGCCTTCTTTTCTAAAGCAATAATGCGTTTCTCTACAGCAAGTGCCTCTTTCATGTTTTCCGGTAGAGTTGGTTTTGTAGCTCTATCTACAAAGATAACTATATTTGAAGGTAAAGCTGTTATATACCATTCACTTCTTATTTGCTCACTTGGTTTAGAGGCGCTTGGAATCTTATTCAAGAGTTTATTAAACTGCGAATTGAACTCCTTTATAGGTTCTTTGGATTCTATCCTAAGCTTCGAGAGATCATTGATTAACGTTGCTAGAGATTTGTCATCACCATACTTAGTTAGGAACTGTTCTTGAAAAATGTTCCAACTTGTAATGGATCTAGAGGGCAGGGAAAAATTCCAAGACCCAGTTGATCCTTGTAAGGCATAAGGGAAAAGCCTAACAACAATATCTTCCTCTATCACTCCTTTTAAGTTAACTACCAGCATGTAGTTGTTAATATGCTCATCGGCTTGTATTCCTGCATCTGGATTAAATTCTGGCAACCATTTTTCAGGGTGTGCTGGCAATGGATGTAATCGTGCAGGCATCGTGACTGCACCAGGATTATTCCATGGATTCTGAGCCGAAGCCATTGTAGAACTAATACTAGATGATATTTCCAATGAAATTTCAGATGTTTGGGAAGGAGATAATATGGAAGTTTGAGGTGTTGAAGTTCCTGATCCCTATTGAACAACAATGTGTAATGGAGGAGTGGATGGTTGACTTCGCACTGGAAAAGATGAAATGGATGATGATGAGATAGTCTCACTATCAGATCCTTCAATTGGTTTTCTTGCCCTTTTCCTTTTAGGTAAGGATAACTCAGTAGGTTCAATACCAAGCTTTCCACTCTGAAGTATGGTGAGATGGTGAGGTGGAATGAATTACGAAGTCTCACTGCCTTGAGATACCTCAGATTTCTGTGGTGATATAAAAAAGGCTTGAAGTTTATGGATAAGAGACTGAACTTCAGGAGACTCTGGAGTTAATTTCTCTAGGGTATGTTGGGGTTGAGCAGTGGTAGTTGTTTCCTCTTCTTCTCGTTTGAAAATTGGAGTTCAAGCATGCAAAGGAGAGGTCGGAGGTGAGGTGGAGGGAGATTTACTCTCAGAATGGGTTGTAGGTTTGGGTTTGCTCGCCATTCACAGTTCATGCCCTCCTTCTAGTGCCAAAAATGTTGATGCCTCGAAAATCGTTGCATCAACATCGGGGAAAACCACCCTGTTCGGACCTTAAAGGCAGCTCCTTTTCCGTTTGGTGTGGTGGCTCCAACTAGATATAATGGGACCAGTTTCCCAATGGTTTGTAAATAGGATGGATAAGTGGTTGATTTTATATTATCTAATGATAATGGATGGATGATTTATTCTAAAATGCAAAATAATAAACAACTAATCTATCCCGGGAAAGTTCCACTTTAGTGTAACATTTGATGATCTTTATTTACAAATAGGCATATAGATGACTCCATTGATAAACAAAGATATTCATTTGTATGATAATTACTTTGTTCAAGTAGTTGAACAAAGTAATCATTAAAACACTATTACACTATTCTTCATATATCATTGACATAAATATGATTGAAAGAATAACATTCCTTAAACATTCAATAGTGACAAGTATAAGGACTGCTATTAGAACACATACATATATCCAATGATAGCAAGATTGAATAAATACTAATTCAAATAAAATAATGGAGCAAAGACATAGATAATAGTACCATATGTAATTTGGATCCCTCCCGATATCAATCGCATTCAAATTCCGTCTTCTAACTTAGAAATACACTCACAAAAAGCAGTAGTGCATATCTCATCAAAGCATTCTTCATTAAAATTCAGAATATAGGCCCAGTCTTCATAAAAAAATATATCAGAAGCACAATAGTGTGACTTCCCGATCCAAGTTTTACACAAAAGTTGAGGACCCCTTCTAAAGACATGAAAGGGTCTTTAAATACTATTTAAGCTAACTGGTTATGAAATAAAAATGCTATTAGGTGGTATAACCAAATCATAAAGATCTCCTTAAAATAGGCCTGCTTGTAGTCGGTAGAATGATTCACTGTTTTGGCCGATCATCCTTTGGCTTGAGCTGGCAGATAGCAAGCATTGGTTGCAATTCCGGAGGGTGACTCAGACGTGAATCCAGTGGGGCTGAATACGTAGCATCATGAATTTCGGGAATCATGTAACCGATCACATCGGTTAAACATTTCAGTGCTGCCCTTTGGTTGTATGGTTTAACTAGGAAGAATCAAAAGGTGTCCCAAGTTAAACTTTGGATGCCTGCAATTAATCGCTCCTTCTTTTGCAATTCTTGTTTGCATGTCTGTTCCAATGTTTTGGCTGATGGTAGTTTTCCTAGAGTGCACTGTGAAATCAGATTAGACAAATAAAGAGTATCATTGATTAACTCAATCAAATTACTAGTTGTTGATCTACATCTTGAAGTTTCCCTTTCTGCCTTCATTAATTGTGATTTCCATTCTAGGAAAAGAATTTCCTTGTGTGATTCTAGAATTTTAGACAAATTTGCGGCTTTCTCTTCACTGGTTTCTTGCCAGGCAAGAAAGTTTGTTAAAGTCTCATCGGCTTGTTCCAAATTCTGCCTGGCGTTAACCGATTTGTCAATCATTGATGAAGAAATCTCACAGAGGGGCTCAACAAGGGAAATATTATGACATAGTAAATTTAACTGCTTAATCAATGCCTTATTGATCTGGAGAGCTTCGGACCTGAACTCTGCTGGTTGAGGAAAACTCTTGATCTTTTCTATCTGTTGTGATAATTGAGCGATTTGTTCATCTTTTGTTTTACTCATTTGTTCATTCATTGTCTTCAGCTTGGCCAATGCTGTGGATAATTCCTTTTGTTTCTACACTGCGCTTTGGTCTATCCTCTGCTTCTCCTTGAGCAATTTCTTGTTTAGTTGGTTGTTTATTTGCTGCTGTGCTACTAACTCCTATTCTATTTGCTCTATTCTCTGCTGTCTTTCGGATACCTGTGCCTCGAATGAAACAATTTTTTGGTCTTTTTCCTTGAGTAAATTGCTCACTTTTGATGCTTTATCCTTAGTAGCTGCCGAGTAAGCCCCGACATATTGAGAGAGTTTTGTGAGGACTTCGAAAGGATTGAATTCTTCTTTCCATACCACATTAGCCATTTCTCTCTGTGTAGGTAAAAGGGAAGATTAATCAAGCCTTCTCTTTTTCCTTTGTCTTTTTACTGTAGCCCTATGCTTAGGGCTGTAAAAGACATCTAAAGGTGGTATTTCTTCTATATGAAAAACAATTCCATCCGATGCATCCTTAGGAATTATCTCTACATCTTTACTTAAGGGTAGGCCGCTAGTTCCTTCAGTTGGAACCGTACTTGTTGCTATCTTGTGACCAATTGTCAGTTGAGGCATGCTAAAACCTTGTGAATTCTCAGGATTGCTTATAATGGAATCGAATTGTTGCCATTCTTTAAGGAGCTTGGGATCGATCTGAGTATCTATATCTATGTGTTCACTGCCTTTTTCTTATTCTTTCTCCTATTCTGGCTCTTTTCCTTTCTCAGGAAATTTTTCCAGAGCAGGAGGTTTGTCAACAGTTTGTTGTTCAGGCTCGCTTGACTGGATTGCTGGGGTGGTGGCTAACAAGTCCAGAGGCAGAGTTTGCAACCTCTCTTTTCTAAGCCTATTAAACAATTCTAGCCCTTCATCTTTATACCTGATTCTGACCAATGTTTTTACTTGAAATAATGATTCTGCTGAGGAAAACATGTCATCAAATTCATCTTTTTCATGATCAAACTTTGCAAGTTTCGCTTGTTCAAGAACATTATAGGCAAATATTCTTAGATCATATTGTCGATTGGGAATTGTTGCAAGATTGAGCATTCGTATTTTTTCTATCTCCTTTTCTACATGTTTGTAATCATGGAGAGTGTAAACACCGCATCTCAAAGGAAATGTAGGCCATACCTGCTTCTTAGAATTTCTAAGGGTTTTGGATGTCCCTTATGTTGTTATCTGATAGGCCAATTCCCGAGCTAGCAGCTTATCGGGCACATATAGGGGAAGAACATGGGGTTTTGTAAGGCTACCAAAAAGCCTTATATAGGTGAATTTGTCTTCTCCAAACTAATTTCCTACTGCAGTTAAATCGATCCATGCTTCCTTGGAAATCCTAGGGGCAGGTTTATCAAAAATAGCGTAGTAGATAGGCAACATAAAACCATGACAGATTTTGTACAAATGATCTTTGTAGTGAGTTTTCCATAACATCTGATGATAAATATGGATTGGCTTAGGGTCCTGGGGAGTCCATCTCCATCCGAGTACCGGATATTCAGAGTTAAAACAAAGAGTGTCCATAATATATGCACTGTAATAAAAAGGGGGAATGGTCTTGGTAGTTTTGCGTGAATTTGATCTGAATTCAAGAATTTCTGTGGCTAATTTGTTGGACAAAATGTTTGCCCAATCCATCACATAAAAATTGACTGCTGCTTCAATTAAAGGGACCATTTCAATGGTGAATTTAGCAGAGTCATGTATCCCCCACATTCTACACATCATAGCCCTGGCATAACAGTAAGGAGAAGCCAATGAGTCCACAGAGTACTTACCTGATGATTCGTGTTTGTGCTTCTCGGGATTCTGTCTCCACTGCTTAATTTGGGCTGATTTTGTCTCGTTTTCATTTGCAAATTTTTCAAAGAAGGCTTTGTTGTACCTCTTTTCATGCTGAGGCAAGTGATACATTTTCTTTAGATCATCAGGCTGAAACGAGCCAAAAATCCTCCCGTCAACTGTGCAAAATGTTATGTTTGAAACTGGAATTTCCTCTACCACCCATCTCACTATGTCAGTGTATGGAAGAATATTTTCTCGTGCTGCTATTCTATGCAAATATGAACAAGATAAATATTTGAGGGATGCTTTTGATTTGCTAGTTGAGTCAGCTGTGGCTTCTTCTGATATTTCCTCAGGCTCCTCTGCTTCAATTAAATTGTAAATGCTCTCCCAACTAGTATTTCCAAGGCGGAGGCATGTAGTGTCTGAGATTAACCCTTTTTTGCTTGGCCCTGGATCCTTGGCTGGCTGTATTGTTGTTGTAGGAGCCGCTGCTGCAGATTTCTTTGATTTCTTTCCCATTTGTTTCAAAATTTCTTATTTCAGCAGAGTTATGCACAAGTGATGGGAAAAATGTGATACAGAGAAATGCTGCTATAGACCAATATGAAAATGAAAAAGAATTACGTCGATCATCAGGTGACAATGGATTACAATAAGATTGTCGTGGATAAAATCTAATCCTAACTGTAACTGCTTCATTGATTAGCTTCTTAACCTGTCAATCGTGGTAAAGGAGGTTTTAAATGCCCATCACGTTTTTTATATTCCAAATGGTTCATTGAAGCATGGCTCATATTTCTTTAATGGTTAATCAGAGGTAAATCACGAATCGGCAATTGGTAACGTGAAAGGAAAGGCTTTAATATTTGTTTTAAACATTTCTGATCACCGAAAGGTGATATAATGCATGCAAACCTTTTAAATATACTCTCGAGATATGCGCCTTATTGATGCATCACAATCGGGGAATGGATTCGGGTTCTATTGCCTTGCCAATGTGATTTTTCTGATCACCGATTGCGATATGCGTTATCGCATTGAAGGATTCGAGTGTGCCTTTAATCATGTGTTGACTTGTTATTGCCGATTGCCGATGGCGATACGCTTTATCGCATCAGAGAAATTAAGGAGGCTCTTTTAAATTGCTGCTTTGACATTTTACCTTTCCCGATATCCGATTGTGATATGCTTTTTGGGTCGGAGAGAATGGATGTATCTTTGTGCATGCTTCCTTTGTTATTGCGAGATGCAATCTTCCGATCGCTTTATCGCAATAACGAATAATTTTATAATTTTTAAAGACCCACTTTATTTCTATTCAAAAGGCTTTTTTAAATTTTCATTTAGCTTAAGTCTCTTGATAAGGGTTTCTCTTATGACAGGGTTAATACCAATTTATTCACACATCTAAGTTTATTTTAAAAGGGACCCATTTCATATTATGATTTTGTATAATGATTTTAAGAAATGGGGGGTTGTTGTGCAGCACAACAATTGGCAATTCACTGGGAGAAACAGATATCTCAAAGAAATTAATTAAAATACTTAAACTTTCTTAATCTGGAAATATTACCTAATAGAGAAAATCTAATATAACTAGGTGATCATAAGTTCTGAACATAATGTTAACTATTTTTTCTATTTCCTTCTGTTTTTAGAATTAAATACATTCTAAGCTTTAAGTAAACCTTAATTGGTTAATAATGATGAAACAAAATATTTTTCCAACTTAGCTTTTATAATAACTCCTTTGTCATAGGTAGAGCCTCTGCTGCCAGTAAACGTCTATAGTCTCGACAGGGTTACCTTTTAACCATTTGATCATTCATTATTCCATCCATTTCAGAGTATAATTAAAAAGAATGAATCCAAAAGATATGTTTCCATATTTTTTGTATTACTTTTTCATTTTTTCCTTATTTTGTAAGATAAAAAGCCATTGTCCTGGTTTGGTAGCCAGCTGTTGACAATGCCACTCACTGGTTGTAATTTAACTGAACAAGCTGGTTCGTGATGAGACCCCTTGTCTTATAATTATAAGCCATTACCTTGTTTTGGTGTGCAGTATTGGTAATGTCAGTTGAACTATTCCCCTATGATCATGTTAAGTAGGCTTGTAATAAGAACTCTTATCTTTTATATCAAGTATATTTTAGAATTATACTCTGTGTAATTATAAACTTTGATGGATGGGATGAACAATTTCCTCCTTAAGAGAATATGGATGACATGATGAGAGTTGAAGATGCTAAGATTGAATCAGTCTCTGTTTTGTATTGATAACCATTTTCAGGCTTTTTAAAACATTAAAATGATTTACAGTACTTCTAAGTTTTGAGAAGATTTCACAAAAATAAAATGGGGTTTTCAGAATCTAATTATACCTAATTTCTTAGAATTTTCTTTTTCCTTTAAAGCTTCCATTTCTTAAAAGTGAATATCAAAACTATTTTCTTTTGAGTAACTTTTCCAATATAACGAAGACCAATGGGAGGCTTTTTACAACTTTATTTTCCTAGGATTTTAAACAAAATAAATTATGCACACAAATTCTGCTGAAAATTGAATATTTATAAAGGGAGAAAGGGTTACCTCCTCAATTGAAGAATTTTTTCAAGATAAGGCCGTTAACAGGAAGAGAATATCTCTTTCTTGATAGATCTTGCAATATAAATGTAGAAGGGCCTATCTTCTCGCTGATTTGGAATGGTCCAAGCCACATTTTTTGGAACTTAGTGTGTTTTCCTTTATCCTCATGGGCTTTGTCCCACTTCAAAACTAGATCACCAACTTGTAAATGTTTTGAGCCGGTTGAAGTTGTATCGAAAGATGACTTAATAATCTACTGATGTTTTGCATGTATAATTCGGGCCTTTTTCCTTTCTTCTTCTAATTTCAGAATTTGATCATGTCTAAGTTGAATAGAAGATGAGGGATTCTCTTTAATAAACTGCACTAAAGCTAGTGATGGAAGTACTAAGTTTGCTGGTATGACAACTTCTTTTCCATATACTAGATTAAATGGAGAAGTGCCTATGGAGGCCTTCTGTGTTATTCGGTCAGCCCATAGTGCAAATATAAAAGATTTATGCCAGTTTTTATGATTCTGCTCGATAGTTCTCTTAATGATTTTGATAAGATTTTTATTGGTGGATTCTGCTAAACCATTACCCTGAGGGTAGTAGTTCGTAGAATACTTCAATTTAAATCCCCTTTTGATAGCAAACTCAAATATAGAATTTCCAGAGAAGTAAGATGCATTATCAAAAATAAGAGCATTTGGGACACAAAACCTGGTAATAATGAACTGATCTATGAATTCAATGATTGCTTCAGAATTTGTTGTCCTCAAAGGAATTGCTTCAACCCACTTAGTAAAGTAATCGGTAGCTGTAAGGATATACTTATGCTGTTTGGATGAATGTGGAGTGATTTCTCCAATGATGTCCAATCCCCATTGTTCAAAAGGTTGTTCAATGTTGACTGGTTGCAAAGGGAAAGTTGACTTCCTTTGTCTTCCACTACTGGTTTGACAACTTTGGAATTTCCTTACATATTCATGAGTATCTCTGAACAGGGTGGGCCAATAATATCTAGCATGAATGATTTTGTGAGCTGTGTCAGCTCCAAAATGTCCTCTTGCTGGTCCGTCATGTAGCTCCTACAAGACCTTTTGCGCTTCAGGTTTTTCTAAGCATCTTAACAAGATTGAATCATAAGTTCGTCTAAATAATACATCATCTATAATTATGAAGTTTTTTTCTTTCAATCTTATCGCACGTTTGTTTTTATAGGAGAGATTAGAAGGAGCATATCCATTTTTCAAATAGAAAATCAAATCTGTGTATTGAGATTCAGGTTTAGTGATACTTATTTGATTGATTTCCCCAGTATCTTTTGTACCTTCAGGTTCCTGAATATTGGATGCTCCTGCTAACAACCTGCAAAAACCTTGGCCTTTGACAATCTTTGCTGGTTTGATTTCCAAGTCATATTCTTGTAATGCTGTGACCCAATTTGCTCTCTTTTCTCCTAATTCCCTTTGAACTAGTAATTGTCTTACTGCCGAAAAAGGGACTATAACTTTTGTGTGAGCTTTTAAGAGAAAGGGTCTGTAGTGTTTAATGGCTTTGTATACAGCAAAGGCTTGTTTTTCAACTTCTGAGTAATTAAGTTTAGCACCTTGAAGGTTTGAGCTATAAAATGAGATTGGTGCTTCCAAGTTTTGATTGTTAATTTGTGTCAGCACTGCTGCATAAGATGAATCAGATGCAAGGGTATATAACATGAAATGATTTGAAAAATTAGGAGTGCTTAAAGCAGGGGCATTTATGATTGATTGTTTTATGGAATCAAATGCCTCCTTTTTTGCAGGCCCCCATTTAAACACCGAATTTTTCTTGATCATGGTTTGTAATGGCAAAATAATCTGGGAGAAATCTGGAACAAATCATTTTACGAAGTTAATTTGACCTAAAAATGACTGCATGAATTTTTTTTATGAGGGAATGGAATATCAGAAATCTCTTTGATTCTATCTAGATCAATATAAATGCCATCCTTTGAAACAATGAAGCCCAATAGCTTACCTTGATTAAGAGCAAAAAAGGACTTCTTTGGATTGAGTGAGATACCATATCTTCTGTAGCGTTCAAAGATTTGTTTCAGATCATGTAAATGATTTGATCTTTTCTTGGAAAATACAGTAATATCATCTAAATAGACAACTACTGATTTATTGATCAATCCTTTGAAGGCTATGTCCATTGCTCTTTGAAATGTAGCTCCAGTATTGATAAGTCCAAAAGGCATTTTTTGGTAGGCATAAGTTCCCCACTTGGTTCTAAAAGTAGTTTTGAGTCTGTCACAGGATGTACCAAAATTTGGTTATACCTTGAAAAACCATCTAAGAAGGACATTAATTCAAAACCAGCTACTGAATGGAGTGTTTGCTCCATGGTAGGTAAAGGGAAGTTATCCTTTTGGTTTGCTTTGTTAAGATTTTTGAAATCGATACAAATTCCAGTGTCTCCATTTTTCTTCCTTACTGGCACCATATTGGACACCCAATTTGAATGTCTAACAGGAAAAATTATCTTAGCTTTCAAGAGTTTGTTTAATTCAGCTTTTATTTGACTCTCTAAGTTAGGATGAATCTTCCTTAACTTTTGTTGCACTGGTTTTTGTTCAAAAAGCATTGGAATAGTATGTTGAATGATAGATGTATCGTATGTTTTCAAATCATCATATTTCCAAGCGAAGACATTTTTATATTTATGCAATAATCTAATGAATGCAATTCTTTCTTCTGAAGAAAGTCCTAATCCCAAATTGATGTTTTGAGGATTATCCTCAGTACCAAGGTTTATCAATTCAAATCTCAAAGTAGAACTCTGGAGTTTTGAATTAGTAACCTGTTTAAACTTGTCTTTGATGTCATATAGATCTTCAAGCTTAACCACTGGTTTAGGTATTGAGTTTTCTTTAAGCTTTTCCTTCATTTGAAGGTCATGGTCACTTTCATCAATAATTTGATCATCATAGGACTTGTCAGAAGTTAAAAAATTTAAAATGTCTTCATCGTGATTGAACACTCGCCAATTAGTGACATTATCAGGAATTGATGGTCTAAAAATTAACTCTACTGAGAATCTATTTGGGCTGTAATCTTCATATGGAAGGAGCTTGGAGGCAACATTAGCTAGTAAATCTACTGCTGCATTTTGGGACCTAGGGATGGGAGAAATATTGAATGCTAAAAATTGAGATATAAGGTCTTGTACCAAAGACTGATAGTGTTTAAGATGACTAGAAAGGCAATGAATTGTATTTCTGACTTGTTTTATAACAATTTCAGAATCACCGAACACTTTCAAATATTGAAATTTAAGACCAATTGCTTTGTATAGTCCTTGAATTAAGGCTTCACATTCAGCTGTATTGTTTGTGCATTCAAATTCCAACCTACAGGATAACATGGTCTTTTCCCCCTCGGGACTAACTAAAATGCATTCTGCTCTTGCACCTTCACTAGATTTAGACCCATCAAAATATAATGACCAAAACAAAGATTTATCTACAGTTTTATTTACAGTTTCTTCAACAATTTTAACACATCTTGATGTATTTGTTTGTGAAAAATTTTCGATTTGAGATGTGAAATTATTAATTGAGAAAGGTGATGGTTGGGCGGTGAAATTGCCAAAGAATGATTCAAATGAGTAATTCCCCAAGATGTTGTTATTGAATGCTGTTGGTTGATTTTCTTATTTGAATTCAGTAACAGTATGGGTCATGTGTTTCTCCCGATCAATCTTGATCTGATTTCGCTTTCCTTTATAAAGCAGCCACATATGAGACCAATCGGTGGAAATATAACCATGAAGTTTCTCAAACCAGTCTCTACTCAAACTCAAGCCATAGAATTCAGGTATATCAGCGATTAAAATATCAATTCTCTGAACCACTCTTGGATCAGCTGATAACCTAATAGTAACTGAGTTGATTTCTCCTAAAAACTGGACCTTAGTTCTATTCAACTGTACAATATGAATCGCGGACTTTTGGGGTTCAATGTTTAGTTTAGAACAAACTGAAGCTAGCATTATATTAGAGGAAGCCCCTGAGTCAATCAAACAGTTGTACAGATTTCTATTATAGATCTCGTAGGTTAAGAGAAAAGAAGGAGTATGGGAATTGGATCTATCCCCAATTAAGACAGCATCAGTAGCTTCTACTCTACCAGGAGGTGGTTTACCTGTTTCATTAGCAGATTTGGACAATACAGCATTGGGAAGAGGAGAAGAAGGTACATCATATAACTCCTTAAACAGTAGTTTTTGTTGATGTTTGAGTTTACTAAGCTCAAACATAGTGATATTTGCCTTTGTTTTCTTCATATCTTCAATAATGTTGTAGTCCATAGAATCCGTAACTACTAATGTCTTAGATGTTGGAGGTGGATTTGAAGCTGATGGCTGATTTTGGGACGGTATCGCTGTAGATTTCTTTGTGGGAACCTTTTCTTTGGTAGTAGTGGTACCTACATTCCTTTTCTTCTGAGTTATTTGAACAAGTTCAGGAGTACCCTTACTCCTGGTAGTTACAGGGAAAGCTTCCTATTCATTTTCTGTATCGGAATTAGGCAAAATAAAGTCCCACATCCCATGACATTCTACAGTCTCCTCTTCTTCAGGTTCTTCGGATGATAAGATTGTTTCTTCTTCTTCTTCCTCTTCGGGATTTCAATTTGCATTAGATATTGCATTTGGTGGCTTTGATTCTAGTTTTTTGAAGTTTCTAAATGGCCTTTTTGTTGAAGTCTCAGCTACTTGCTTCTTGATTTCTACCATTTCGTTTGACATAGTCTTGAGAACTTTTTGGAGACCCCCCATATCATATGGGTCTTTAGGCAATATTTTCTTTGAATCATATTTGAAAGAAACTTTTTTGGATTTTCTGTCTTCAAGAGCAGCCTTCTTTTCTAAAGCAATAATGTGTTTCTCTACAGCAAGTTCCTCTTTCATGTTTCCGCTAGAGTTGGTTTTGTAGCTCTATCTACAAAGATAGCTATATTTGAAGGTAAAGTTGTTATATACCATTTGCTTCTGATTTGCTCACCTGGTTTAGAGGTGGTTGGAATCTTATTCAAGAGTTTATTAAACCGCGAATTGAACTGCTTTATAGGTTCTTTGGATTCTATCCTAAGATTCGAGAGATCATTGATTAACGTTGCTAGAGATTTGTCATCACCATACTTAGTCAGGAACTATTCTTGAAAAATTTTCCAACTTGTAATGGATCCAGAGGGTAGGGAAAAATACCAAGACCCAGCTGATCCTTGTAAGGTATAAGGGAAAAGCCTAACAACAACATCTTCCTCTATCACTCCTTTTAAGTTAACTGCCAGCATGAAGTTGTTAATATGCTCATCGGCTTGTATTCCCTCATCTGGATTAAATTTTGGCAACCATTTTTCAGGGTGTGCTGGCAATGGATGTAATGGTGCAGGAATTATGACTGCACCAGGATTATTCCATGGATTCTCAGCCTGAGCCATTGTAGAACTAATACTAGATGATATTGCCGATGAAATTCCAGATGTTTGGGAAGGAGATGATATGGAAGTTTGAGGTGTTGAAGTTCCTGATCCCTATTGAACAACAATGTGTAATGGAGGAGTGGATGGTTGAATTTGCACTGGAGAAGATAAAATGGATGATGATGAGATAGTCTCACTATCAGATCCTTCAGTTGTTTTTCTTGCCCTTTTCCTTTTAGGTAAGGGCAACTTCGTAGGTTCAATACCAAGATTTCCACTCTGAAGTATGGTGAGATGGTGAGGTGGAATGAATTGCGAAGTCTCATTTCCTTAAGATACCTCAGATTTCTATGGTGATATCGAAAAGCCTTGAAGTTTATGGATAAGAGACTGAACTTCAGGAGACTCTCGAGGTAATCGCTTTGGGGTATGTTGGGGTTGAGAAGTGGTAGTTGTTTCCTCTTCTTCTCGTTTGAAAACTGGAGTTCCAGCATGCAAAAGAGAGGTCGGAGGTGAGGTGGAGGGAGATTTACTCTCAGAATGGGTTGTAGGTTTGGGTTTGCTCACCATTCACAGTTCATGCCCTCCTTCTAGCACCAAAAATGTTGATGCCTCGAAAATTGCTGCATCAACATCGGGAAAAAACCACCCTGTTCGGACCTTAAAGGCAGCTCCTTTTTCGTTTGGTGTGGTGGCTCCGACTAGATATAATGGGACAAGTTTCCCAATGGTTTGTAAATAGGATGGATAAGCGATTGATTTTCTATTATCTAATGATAATGGATGGATGATTTATTCTAAAATGCAAAATAATAAACAACTAATATATCCCGGGAAATTTCCATTTTATTGTAACTTTTGATGATCTTTATTTACAAATAGGCATATAGATGACTCCATTGATAAATAAAGATATTTGTTTGTATGATAATTACTTTGTTCAAATAGTTGAACAAAGTAATCATTAAAACACTATTACACTATTCTTCATATATCATTGACATAAATATGATTGAAAGAATAACATTCCTTAAACATTCAATAGTGACAAGTATAAGGACTGCTGTTAGAACACATACATATATCCAATGATAGAAATATTGAATAAATGCTAATTCATATAAAAGAATGGAGCAAAGACATAGATAATAGTACCATATGTAATTTGGATCCCTCCCGATATTAATCACATTCAAATTCCGTCTTCTAACTTAGAAATACTCTCACAAAAAGCAGTAGTGCATATCTCATCAAAGCATTCTTCATTAAAATTCAGAATATAGGCCCAGTCTTCATAAAAAAATATATCAGAAGCACAATAGTGTGACTTCCCGATCCAAGTTTTATACAAAAATTGAGGACCCCTTCTAAAGACATGAAAGGGTCTTTAAATACTATTTAAGCTAACTGACTATGAAATAAAAATGCTATTAGGTGGTATAACCAAATCATAAAGATCTCCTTAAAATAGGCCTACTTGCAGTCGGTAGAATGATTCATTGTTTCGGCCAATCATCCTTTGGCTTGAGCTGGCAGATAGCAAGCATTGGTTGCAATTCCGGAGGGTGACTCAAACATGAATGCAGTTGGGTTGAATACGTAGCATCATGAATTTTTGGAATCATGTAACTGATCGCATCGGTTAAACATTTGAGTGCTGCCTTTTGGCTGTATGGTTTAACTAGGAAGAACCAAAAGGTGTCCCAAGTTAAACTTTGGATGTCTGCGATTAATCGCTCCTTCTTTTGCAATTCTTGTTTGCATGTCTGTTCCAATGTTTTGGCTGATGGTAGTTTTCCTAGAGTGCACTGTGAAATCAGATTAGACAAATAAAGAGTATCATTGATTAACTTAATCAAATTACTAGTTGTTGATCTACATCTTGAAGTTTCCCTTTCTACCTTCATTCATTGTTATTGCCATTCTAGCAAAAGAATTTCCTTGTGTGATTCTAGAATTTTAGGCAAATTTGCGGCTCGCCTTCACTGGTTTCTTGCCAAGCAAGAAATTTTGTTAAAGTCTCATCGGCTTGTTCCAAATTATGCCTGGCGTCAACTAATTTGTCAATCATTGATGAAGAAATCTCACAGAGGGGCTCAGCAAGGGAAATATTATGACATAGTAAATTTAACTGCTTAATCAATGCCTTATTGATCTGGAGAGCTTCGGACCTGAACTCTGCTGGTTGAGGAAAACTCTTGAACTTTTCTATCTGTTGTGATAATTGAGCGATTTGCTCATCTTTTGTTTTACTCATTTGTTCATTCATTGTCTTCATCTTGGCCAATGCTGTGGATAATTCCTTTTGTTTCTGCACCGTGCTTTGGTCTATCCTCTGCTTCTCCTTGAGCAATTGCTCATTTAGTTGGTTGTTTATTTGCTGCTGTGCTGCTAACTGCTGTTCTAATTGCTCTATTCTCTGCTGTCTTTCGGATACCTGTGCCTCCAATGAAACAATTGTTTGGTCTTTTTCCTTGAGTAAATTGCTCACTTCTGATGCTTTATCCATAGTAGCTGCCGAGTAAGCCCCAACATATTGAGAGAGTTTTGTGAGGTCTTCGGAAGGATTGAATTCTTCTTTCCATATCACATTAGCCATCTCTATCTATTTAGGTAAAAGGGAAGATTGATCAAGCCTTATCTTTTTCCTTTGCCTTTTTACTACGGCCCTATGCTTAGGGCTGTAAAAGACATCTAAAGGTGGTATTTATTCTATATGAAAAACAATTTCATCCGATGGATCCTTAGGAATTATCTCTACATCTTTACTTACGGGTAGGCCACTGGTTCCTTCAGTTGGAACCGTACTTGTTGCTGTCTTGTGACCAATTGTCACTTGAGGCATACTAAAACCTTATGAATTCTCAGGATTGCCTATAATGGAATCGAAATGTTGCCATTCTTTAAGGAGCTTGGGATCGATCTGAGTATCTATATCCATGTGTTCACTGCCTTTTTCTTGTTCTTCCTCCTATTCTGGTTCTTTTCCTTTCTCGGCAATTTTTTCCACAGCAGGAGGTTTGTCAATAGTTTGTTGATCAGGCTCGCTTGACTGGATTGCTGGGGTGGTGGCTAACAAGTCTAGAGGCAGAGTTTGCAACCTCTCTTCTCTAAGCCTATTAAACACTTCCAACCCTTCATCTTTATACCTGATCCTGGCTAATGTTTTTACTTGAAATAATGATTTTTCTGAGGAAAACAGGCATCAAATTCATCCTTTTCATGATCAAACTTTGCAAGTTTCGCTTGTTCAAGAACATTATAGGCAACTTTTCTTAGATCATATTGTCGATTGGGAATTGTTGCAAGATTGAGCATTTGTATTTTTTTGTCTCCTTTTCTGCATGTTTGTAATCATGGAGAGTGTAAACACTGCATCTCAAAGGAAATGTAGACCATACCTGCTTCTTAGAATTTCTAAGGGTTTTGGATGTCCCTTCTGTTGTTATCTGATAGGTCGATTCCCGAGCTAACAGCTTATCGGGAAGATATAGGGGAAGAACATGGGGTTTTGTAAGGCTACCAAAAAGCCTTATATAGGTTAATTTGTCTTCTCCGAACCAATTTCCTACTGCAGTTAAGTTGATTCCTGCTTCCCCGGAAATCCTAGGGGCAGGTTTATAAAAAATAGCATAGTAGACAGGCAACATAAAACCATTACAGATTTTGTGCAAATGATTTTTGTAGTGAGCTTTCCATAACATTTGTTGATAAATATGGATTGGCTTAGGGTCCTGGGGAGTCCATCTCCATCTGAGTACCGTATATTCAAAGTTAAAATAAAGAGTTTCCATAATATAAGCACTGTAATCAAAAGGGGGAATGGTCCTGGTAGTCTTGCGTGAATTTGATCTGAATTCAAGAATTGTTGTGGCTAATTTGTCGGACAAAATGTTTGCCCAATCCATGACATAACAATTGACTGTTGCTTCCATTAAAGGGACCATTTCAATGTTGAATTTAGCAGAGTCATGTATCCCCCACATTCTACACATCATAGCCCCGGCATAACAGTAAGGAGAAGCCAATGAGTCCATAGAGTAATTACCTGATGATTTGTGTTTATGCTTCTCGGGATTCTATCTCCATTTCTTAATCGGGGTTGATTCTGTCTCGTTTTCATTTGAAAATTGTTTAAGGAAGGCTTTGTTGTACCTCTTTTCAGGTTGAGGCAAGTGATACATTTTCCTTAGATCATCAAGCTGAAACAAGCCAAAAATCCTCCCATCAACTGTGCAAAATGTTCTTGTTGAAACTGGAATTTCCTCTACCACCCATCTCACTACGTTAGTGTATGGAAGAATCTTTTCTCATGTTGCTATTTTGTGCAAATATGAACAAGCTAAATCTTTGAGGGATGCTTCCGATTTGCTAGTTGAGTCAGCTGTGGCTTCTTCTGATATTTCCTCAGGCTCCTCTGCTTCAATTAAATTGTAAATGCTCTCCCAACTAGTATTTCCACGACTGAGGCACGTAGTGTCTGAGATTAACCCTTTTTTTCTTGGCCCTGGATCCTTGGCTGGCTGTATTGCTGCTGTAGGAGCTGCTGCTACAGATTTCTTTGATTTCTTTCCCATTTGTTTCAAATTTCTTATTTCAGCAGAGTTCTGCACAAGCGATGGGAAAAACGTGATACAGAGAAATGCTGCTATAGACCAATATGAAAATGAAAAAGAATTACATCGATCAGAAGGTGATAATGGATTACAATAAGATTGTCGCGGATAAAATCTAATCCTACCCTTAACTGTTTCATTGATTAGCCGCTTAACTTGTCAATCATGGTAAAGGAGGTTTTAAATGCCCATCATGTCGTTTATATGCCAAATGATTCATTGAAGCATGGCTCAGATTTCTTTAATGGTTAATCAGAGGTAAATCACGAATCAACGATTGGTAATGTGAAAGGAAAGGCTTTAATATTTGTTTTAAACATTTCTGATCATTGAAAGGTGATATAATGCATGCAAACCTTTTAAATATACTCTCGAGATATGCGCCTTATTAATGCATCGCAATCGGGGAATGGATTTGGGTTCTATTGCCATGCCAATGTGATTTTGCCGATCGTCTATTGCGATATGCGTTATCGCATCGAAGGATTCGAGTGTGCCTTTAATCATGTGTTGACTTGTTATTGTCGATTGCTGATGGCGATACGCTTTATCGCATCGGAGAAATTAAGGAGGCTCTTTTAAATTGTTTCTTTGACATTTTACCTTTCCCAATATCCGATTGCGATATGTTTTTCGGATCGGAGAGAATGGATGTATCTTTGTGCATGGTTCCTTTGTTATTGCAATATGTGATCTTTCGATCGCTTTATCGCAATAACGAAGAATTTTATAATTTTTAAAGACCCACTTTATTTCTATTCAAAAGGTTTTTGTAAATTTTCATTTAGCTTAAGTCTTTTGATAAGGGTTTCTCTTATAATGGGGTTAATACCAATTTATTCACACATCTAAGTTTATTTTAAAAGGGACCCATTTCATATTATGATTTTGTATAAAAATTTTAAGAAATGGGGTGTTGTTGTACAACACAACAAAACCCTAAAGATTGGCCCATGGTCTCTCCTTTTTTTTTTCAACTACTCAACATACATTTCATGTGAAAATATAAAACAAATTTGCAAATCAATTCTAAGAATGGCCATCGATATAGAAACCTAAAGATTGATCCAACTACCTGTACCTGTTTCCATATAGCCACAAATCACATTGTACTGTGCCCATGGTCTTTCCTTTTTTTTTCAACTACTCAACATTCATTCGAATACACTAAGGTAGGGAAGAAAACTTGTTCTGGTCTTTCCTTTTTTTTCAACTACTCAATATTCATTCGAATACACTAAGGCGGGGAAGAAAACACGACATAATGGTCTTTCCTCTTTTTTCAACTACTCAACATTCATTCGAATACACTAAGGCGGGGAAGAAAACACGGCAAAATGGTCTTTCCTCTTTTTTCAACTACTCAACATTCATTCGAATACACAGGCGGGGAAGAAAACGCCGCAAAATGGTCTTTCCTTTTTTTTCAACTACTCAACATTCATTCGAATACACTAAGGCGGGAAAGAAAATGTGCCAGAAATTAAATTTTTAATTTCTATGATCGTTAAATTTTTTAATTATAGTTATTTATTTTTTTATAAATTTTAAAAACATTATATTTTGTGAATATATCAAAATGTATGGAATTTATATTTTCTTATCTTATTGTACACTCATTTCAAAAAAATATATTTTTTAGTTTTCAAAATTACAAAATAATTAACCATGTTGTAAGTTGTAATTTTAAACAAAGTCAGACTTGGATTTTATATAATTAAACAAAAAAACTTTAAATATTTTTTATTAATGTTTAATTATATAATACTAATATTAGGGGTTTCCATGTTATTTAAACAAATGAGATTTAGTTTTATAATTATTATGTCAAACTTTAAAGCTAAAAATTAACTTTTAACAATGCAATCTTTTATACTGATTTGGATATAGTTCATTGTTATGGTAGTAAAAAATGAATCTCATGAGTCAATTTTGTTGTAGTTCATTGTGATCGTAGTAAAAAATGAATCTCATAAGCCTGGTTCCACCCACCCATTGGCATAGTTCCACCCAAGGAACCATTGATCTTTCTCCATGAATCAGTAATATTGTACCAAGAAGCACCATAATGTATGGCATTTCTATTTCCCACAATTGAAAAAACACCATAAATCCT
Organism: Pinus tabuliformis; assembly: GCA_031772625.1. Taxonomy (NCBI): domain Eukaryota; kingdom Viridiplantae; phylum Streptophyta; class Pinopsida; order Pinales; family Pinaceae; genus Pinus; species Pinus tabuliformis. The sequence continues at coordinate 703,712,276 of CM062815.1, read as the reverse complement.
TCTACATGAGCATTTTGCTTCCGTATTGTTGAACTAAACATGGCAATACTTTCCTGTGGCAACAAGAATTTCCGAAACCCTCATCCCCCTATCACAATATATCTTAGAATTCATCATGTTGGAGTGTAGTATCCCTAGTAAGCATATAGGAGTGTAGGGGAACACAACATCAAAGCCAATGGGAAGCCAAGGGGAAAAGTTTGTGCATCTAATAGGGATACCTCGATTACATAGATGTGGTTTTCTAAGCTTTTGCATTAATCAAATGTATATTTGAGGGGGAATTCAGCCATAAAAAAATGCTTGACTGAATTTTCATACACAAGGGTTGATTCTACTTTGAATTTTGATACTTTGTGTTTACTCACTTTAATGTCATTACATATAACTAATAATTTTCAAGTCCTTGTCTCATTTGATCTCATTTTATTTCAATTGTGAAATGACTAAGCCTTGAACCCCAAATCCTCATAGCTAAGATTTACAAAGTATGCATTGCCTCCTTTCCTCTCATTTTACTTCAGTTAAATGGAGCAACTACTCCTTAGCCCCAAATCCACACAACTAAGCTTTGCACACTATAGAATCCTCTCTCTCCCTGGTATTGCACTTGGTTTAGATATACTTTTCTTGGAAGAGAAGCAATGTCTCACTAAATACCTTACATGTAAACTTATCATCTGATCCCATTACATTTTCCAAGCATTGAAGACATTAATAAAATTTCAAAATTCAATTTCACACCCATTTGATGTAATCACCATGTTCCATCAATTTCAGGTAAACCTTACAAATAAATGTAAGTAATTATTTTTATTTTTTTCATTGATTCTAAATTAGCAAGTGAGAAAACTGCAGATGCATCTTTATTTTCAAAGTACAATCATCCAAACAAACTCATGAAAGACTAAAGATAGGATAAAACCTTTATGGAGTGAAAAATATTATTGGTATCCTCTAGAATAACACTACTTTCAGAAGCTAGGTTTAGATTTTACCTCAAATGCAAGAACCAAAGTGAGAAGATTATTTTAAAGTTTTTATAACATGATATATTATTAAAAAAAATTGAAGAAACACACAATACAAAAAAGTTTTGTATTTAGTATCATTCTAGATAGAGAAAAGTACTTGTTAGGCTATCTATGACATGAATAAGAATTTCTACCCACCTACTTTCAAAATCACCATGGACATTTAAATATTAAAAAAGGAATTGATTAGGCTACCTATGACTAAATAAGAGTTATTCCCCACCTTTCCAAACTATCATGTACATTTAATCTATCATATTTTATCAACATCCTTTCTATGATGTAACACGTTACAACTTTCCATTATATTTATGCATTATATGAGTTGATGTACTTGTAAGGTGCATAAATTCCAAAATAATTGTCCAAATACCCATGTTTCCACTAAATTAATTGTTTAAGTAAGAGACACATTCTATTGTAGGAAGCATGCATTAATCAAACATTGCTCTACTCATTGTTTACAAACCCAACCAATTTTTCATACACAAACACATTCAAGACTAATCGACAATAACAAACAATGCTCAAAACAATATTATTCATCAAACATCTACCAATGCATAAACAATGAGGAGACAAGAGACACATAGAATATGCGATCAACCAGGGCCAAAACCTCTCCAACATGAGAGGAAAACCCAAAAGATATCTTCTTCTTATATATACTTCAATTGATGAATACCAAGACCATGGCCTAGACCCTTGACTCAATGACCTCTCCAAGACCAAGTCACAAGCCTCCTTGATTCAACTTCCTTATTTTCCTTGAGTCAATGACGATCAGGCTTCTTCCTTCAATAACTTGACTATCCTTCAATTTCTAGTTCCAAGGATCAGATCCATAGTTCTTGGTCCTCTTGCATAAACCCTAGAATGTGTGGTTGACCAACTTTTTGAACCTTGATCTTCTTCGCTTGGATGGTATGAACTCTTATTATAATTCGGTGTCTAACCTTGCTTATCTTCTTCCTTGATTCGACTTCTTGGACAACAACAAGATCTTTGACCTTTTCTGTAGTAGATAGTTCTTCCTTCCTTAGCACGTGTGGATCTATTAGCCCTAAAACAAACCCATAAACAACACCAAAATCTTCTCTCTTTGTTTCCTTCTCTTGGTTGGTTATCTTCGCACTTCTTATTACAAAATTAACCAAATTTTCTTGTCCACAAATGGAGGATGAGTTGCCCTATATATAGTGTTTTGTCCATCAAAAAAACGTGCTAGGAAGTGCTAAGGAGTGCTAGGGAAACACAAGGGAGCAATAGGTGAAAACAATCCATGCAAATGAACGATTAAGATTTTGTGACTGGAAGTGTTAGTGAGTTCCAAGTGTGCTAAGGAGGGAGTGATAATGTATGCTAGGTAGTGTTAAGGCATATTAGAAGCCAAGAAAACATGCCAAGATGTTCCAGGTGCTAGGGTGTGCCAATGCATGTCACAGAGTGTTATGGAGTTCCAAGGAAACATAAGGGAGCACTAGTTTCAAATGCATGGAAATGAATGAATAAGAGTGTGTGACAAGGAGTGTCAATGAGTTCTAGGTGTGCTAAGGAGGGGACAACAAGGTACGTTAGGTGGTGCCAAGAAATGATAGAGTGTTAGGGCGACATGTGAGGGTATGCCATTGCATGTCAGGGTGTGCCAATGTGTGTCAGGGAATGTTAGGGAGTGCGACATAAACACAAAGGAAAACTAGTTCAAAATGCATGGAAATGAACGAATAAGAGTGTATGATAGGCAGTGTCAGTGAATTCCAAGTGTGCTCAGGAGGGAGTGACAAAGTTATATGCTAGCTAGTTCCAAGGCATGCAAGAGTGCCATGACATGTCAACGAGTGGTACGGTATGATAGGGAGTGCTAAAGCATGCCATGGCATGTAGGGAATGCCAACATGTGCCACATAGTGCCAAGGGACTGTTAGACATGCCAGGTGCTATGCCATGTCAAGATGTAAACTATGTTGCTTAGTTGTTTTATGGCCATGGTTAGATGTGAACCTTGAATTGGTAACTTCTTAAGTGAGATGAGCTAAGATTGGGCATGAGTAGCCTAAGATGAGTTATAGGGCATTCTTAGGTGAACAAGGGATAGTATAGTTGTAGTAACTGTAACTTGGTCAAGATGTTGTAGTTGAGGTAGGACTTGGTTGGTTCTCAAGTCTTAAAACCAATAAGGGTAGTTATGAGGGCATGATAGCTAAGGAGTGCTAGGGCATGCCAAGGAATGAAAAGGTGTGATAACACATGCCAGACAATGTCAATGCATGTCAAGGAGTGTTGGGGAGTGTGAGGACATCACAAGGGAGAACTAGGTCAAAGTGCATGGAAACAAATGAATAAGAGTGTCTTCCAGGTGTCCCAAGGACGAAGTGTATTAGGATAATTTCATAATAGGAATTGCAATAGGTAAGCCTACGATTATGATAAGGGGATGGAAAAAGAAATTTTAGACAAAGGGAGACTTTTGTCTAGGGACAACACTATTTTTTCAATGACGTTCCAAAGTCACAAAAAAAGTAAGGCTATCTATGAGGGCATGACAACTAGGGAGTGCCATGGTGTGCAAGGAATGCCAGGAAGTGATAGCACATGCTAGAAAGTTCCAAGGCATGTTAGTCATTCCAAGACATTCCAAGTGCTAAGGCATGCCAAGAGGTGTCAGGTGCTATGGTGTGACACCAACGCATGCTAGGGAGTGCTAGGGAAACACAAGGGAGGACTAGTTTAAATTGCATGTAAATGAATGAATAGGAGTGTGTGATAGGGAGCGTTAGCAAGTTCTAGGTGTGCTAAGGAGGCATTGACAAGGTATGTTAGGTAGTGTCAGGGAAACACAAGGAAGTACTAGTTTCAATTGCATGGAAATGAATGGATAATAGTGTATGATAGGGAGTGTTAGCAAGTTCTGGGTGTGCTAAGGAGGCATCTATGGAAAAAATTTGGGAGGGTTTGGAGAAAATTTTGTGTTTTGGTATAGACTTTCAATTTTTTGACAATTTTTTGTCCATTAGCATAGCGAGCTCACGCTTTGCTTCTTCCTCAGAGCTCCAAATGATGTAAAATCAACATTTTTGGAAATCGTATGACCCCATCTCAAACCCCATTTTCCCAATTTCCTGGTCTAGGGCTCAGGTTTTGAGAAATTTGCAAAGAAGAGGCCAAATATCACCTTTCTGCCCCTCTCTTTCCATTTCGTTTCGCACCTGGAGACACCTTGGGAGAATGGCCATATCTCAGCCAAAAGTTGGTCATTTTGAGTGAAACAATACTCTAAAGACATCTACACTCTGCCAGATTTTCAGAAAAGGCTTTCGATATGGATTTTGACTTCAGAAAGGCACTCAAAAATGGCTTCCAACAAATTGCTGTACACCTGGAAATTTCTAAGATTTTTGTAAAATTTTCACTGTGTATTTTTTTGTAGAATTTCCTAGTTTGACTCTGGTAAAAGTCAAAAGGGTGAAGTAGATGAATGTGAGGGGTAAAAGTAAATGTAAATAATGGGCGGTTAGTATTTATAACTTGTTTTGATGTAAATTTGACCTCATTTATGAGAGAGGTTGGAGTCAAAGTTAATTGTAGAAGTCGTTTTTAACTTCCCTAGACATTAGGGTTTGGTTAGAACACTTCATGGAACCGTTTCTAGAGTCATTGATTCAACCCCTAAGAGTGGGGAGATGTTGTTTTGGTCTTTATGTATCAGTTTCTCAGTGATAGAATGGGTTGGATTTCAGAGGAGAGAACTATTGTAGCTTGTCCTTGGACATTTTCTAGAAATCAAAGGACACAATTTGCAACTATTATCTAGAAATTCATGTGCAGTAAGTTTGTGATGTTATTTTTTCTCTGTTATAGCTTTATGTGAAAGATATTAATCTTCTCTTTCCATTCCTCAATTATTCAATGGTTTTCCTTACATTTTATAAACAAAATTCTTTGCATAAATCTCTGTTTTGATGGAAAAATCATTGTGTTACTTTATTTCTTGCTTAATGAATTCATGTTTCATGCTCATTAATACCTTTCGCTTCTTCTAAACACTACACTACACCAAAAAACCGTAACATCCATAAAAAAAGTAATGCTACCTTTCTCCTTTTTGTATTTTTTGTTGTAACCCTTTGATCCTCTAACCTAGCTACCTGGTTTTTCTCCCTTATCTAGCAACAAAACTCTAATTTTTTCAAAACCCACTTGAACCTAGCTATCTAGTCTAAAATCCTTTACATTCCAGTCATCTCTTTGTTGTGATTTCATAGAGAGAGCCCTCTCTGGTTTGGTAGGACTAGCTACCAAACTAAAAGCTTGGTCTTTGATTACCTCCATCGATCTCCTCATCAACCTGGGACAATGTGGAGGATAATAGAGGGCATGAAAACTAGGTAGTGCCAAGGTGTTCTAGTGAATGTAATGTTCCCAAGTCATGGAAAAATGGATTGTTAGTTGTAAGGTCATGACTACCAAGGTGTGTTAGGGAATGCTAGGTCATGCTAACATGTGCCAGATAGTACGAAGACATGTCAAACAAGATAAGACATGCCAAGTGCGAAGGCATGCCAAGATGTACAAGGGTGTGAAAATGCATGTCAGAGACTGTCAAGGGAACAAAAGGGAGGAACAAGTTAAACTACAAGTAAATGAGCATATAATAGGGTTAATAAGTCATCAATTTACCTTTTCCATGAGGGTCATGCTAGGCAAACCAACACTAGGTGCCGATAGGTGCCAAGTGCCAAGTGTCAATGCATTCTAATTGCCAAATCTTCCTCCTTTTCTTCTCATCTAGTTTCCAATAATTGATCTCAAATAACTTTAATATTAAACCATGCCAAATCATACCAAGTCATCTCAATGCATGCCAAACATGCTAATACTTGCCAAGTGCCAACACGTGCCAAGTGCCAATGTGCGTTAGGGAGTGTGATGCATGGTATGAAGTGGAAGAGCATATCAAAGAGTGCTAAGGTGTGCCAGAGAGTTCTAATGCATGTTGAGGAGTGTTAGGGAGTACTAGGACAACACAAGGGGGCACTAGGTCAAAATTCATGGAAGTGAATGAATATAAGGGTGCGTCGGCGAGTGTTAATAAATGCTAGCTGTCATGCCAAGGAGGGAGTGACAAGGTATGCTAAGCATGGTTAAGGCACGCTAGGTAATATCAGGGAATGTCAAGAAGTGCTAGAGTTTGCTAGGTATTTTCAGGGTGTGCTAGCATGTGCCAAATAGTACCAAGGCATTCCAGGTGCTAAGACATGCTAAGATGTGCATGGTGCCATAGTATGCCAATATGCGTTAAGGAATTTCAAGGCAACAAAAATAATAAACAATCTAAAATGCAAAGAAATGAACACATAAGAGGGTTAATAAGTCGGGACTTTCTCTTTTTCAAAAGAGGCATGCTAGGAACACTTATAATATGTTCCAATACATGCCAAGTGCCAATGTGTGCCAATTTCTAATGATTTTCAATGCAATATTTTGCCAAGGTGTTCTGGGGCATGCCAACACATGATAGGGGAGTGCTATGATATGCTAGGGCATGCCAACATGTGCTTGAGCATCCTACTCATGGCAAGATGTTCTAGGTAAAAGGATGTTCCAAGACATGCAAGGTGCCAAGGAATGTTAGTGTACTATTCCAAAGCATGTTAAGGTGTGCCATGAGTGTTGAGGAGTGCTAGGTCTCTCTCATTAATATTATTGATAGAGCTTGATTATGTATTAAATAATATAGTTCCTACACACACTAGTGGAAGTTTATTTAAAGGAAATTTGCTAGATAATAAATCTAATAGAGATGAATCACGTGTTGACTCATAGGAAAACTATATTATTATAACTTGAGGGAAATGATACACACTAATAAATTCTTAACAAATTGACTGACTATTATAACCACTATGACCTTGGACACATAATAAAAAAGACTCCACAACAATGGTCTTAAATCGTTATCTTTTGACAAAAAATATAGTAGCAAGTACATAGCTTCATCAAAAACTCATTGGGATGATCAATGATGACGAATATTTTTTGGCCGTAGCCAAAAGTAACCAAAAAGAGCATTGGTGAGGGTTAATAAAATATCGTCACTAGAAGTGTCACCAAAAAGAGAATTAGTGATGGGCCTTTAATGACCTTCACCAAAAGTGTTACCAAAGAGAAAATTAGTGACGGGCCTTTAATGACCCTCACCAAAAGTGTCATTGAAAATGGATTTGGTGACAAACCTTAAAGGACCATCACTATATACACTTACAACAACAATTTTTTAAAGACCGTCACCATATGCAACATTGGTGACAGACCTTAAAGGTCTGTCATAGGCATGAAGCGTCATAAAAAACTCATTGGAATGATCAATGATGATGAACATTTATTGACCGCCACCAAAAGTAATCAAAAAGATCATTGGTGACTGTCAATAAAATATCATCACTAGAAGTGTCACCAAAGAGAGAATTAGTGATGAGCATTTAACGACCCTCACCAAAAGTGTCACCAAAGAGAGAATTAGTGATGAGCCTTTAACGACCCTCACCAAAAGTGTCATTGAAAATGGATTTGGTGACAAACCTTAAAGGACCATCACTATATACACTTACAACAATGCTTTTTTAAAGATCGTCACCATATGTCACATTGGTGATGGACCTTAAAGGTCCATCACAAACATGACCCTCACCAATGACCTTTTTTCTTATAGTGGAAGTAGCTGGTGTTGTCAAGAATAACTTGGCATGGAATTTCCATTTTAACAAAAAATGAAGCTGTAGATGCTAAGACTAAATGTTCCAATGGAAATATCTCGAAAAATTAGGTTGATTAAAAAAACGACTCTGAAAACGGCTTCCGGATGAAGAACTTATGGCTTTTTGAAGAAAAATTGTTGAAGATGCCGACGATGCGCGTGAATGTGCAGAAGTGAATGATAATGTTATATTTAAAAAAAATCCCCCCGCCCCCCTTTCCAAACTTAATCTAATTAGCTCACTTTAAAGAAACAATTATGTGACCCACTTTTATAAATAAGTGAAAGTCACTTTTACAATGGTACTTTATGAGCTACCCACTAAATTGTAACTTAAATAAAAGATAAAGAGATTTTAGAATTATAAGTGACTCACTTTTTATAATGGGTGAGAACACTTGAAAAGTAGGCTTTAAAGTAAAAAAGGTACAAGTCGGGAAAAAATTGGGAGGAAAGGAGAGATGGCCATCGCTGAGTTTTTCTCCTGCACTGGAACCGAAACCATTGACACCGTGGTCGCTGGAGAAGGGGCTGCAGGGCGGGCAGCCACTGTCCCCCACCGGATCGGCTTCAAGAGCGTGGATCTGAAGCGTTTCGACCTCTTCCGAGATGCCGGTACGGGCTTGGTTATGTGGCCCAACGCTTGGAAAACCCTTCACGCTCTCGGCAGAGCAGATACATTACGTCCAAATTATCTATTGCTTGACGGGCCAAATGAATCAAAGGCGGAGCTGAAGGAGAAGAACGCGAAGACGTACGAGGACAGAGATCCGCACATTTTTGGGTTCAGAACTCAACTCGGAGGCGGAAAACAGTCAGGGACTGGCTGGATCGCTCATCCAAACACGGTTCCTCTATTCTCGTCTTCTGCATGCAAAGATGGGGGACTGCATGCGGCAGATCTGCTCCATCACACAATTGCATGGCCCAAACTCTGCAGATCTGGGCCGGATCTACTCGATCTGAGCAAGAATCAAGAAAACCCAGAACCCAGGCAGCAGACCGGTGGGAAAGTGCTTCGATTAAGCAAAGGGTTCGCAGACGGCGACATGCAAATGGAAGAACGACCCAATAAGGGGTCAGATCTGAAAGATTGCGTTCAGCCAGATCATATGGCAATCAGCAGCGCCATTGGTTCAGGCAGATCAGGACCTCAGCCAAAATGCAGACATCAGGTAACAAAACTTCGATTTCAGATTTTTATTAAAACCCCTGAGAGGAAATCCCTTCTAGTTTGGGTACATGTAGAAAGCACTATTTTGCAGCTAAAACAGCAAATTTGGGCTTTGACCGGATATCCTGGTCAGATACAACACTTAGTCAGCGGAAGATGGTCTCTCCAGGATGACAGAACCTTGGGAAGTTATGAGATTAGTCCAGGAGAAACCATTGCTCTAAACCTCAGGCTGAGAGGAGGGGCCATACCTCAGGGACAGCCAAGCAGCTCAGGAGGAGACAAGGGGAAAAAGGCAGCACCTCAGCATCAACCCAAGGGAGGATCCTCCTACAAAAACATTCTTCAAGGCAACAGAGAAGTAGGGCCCTCCCCTGATCAAGGTGGATATACACCCAAGCCATACATAGTAGATTAGTTAGAGCAAACCCCAGCCCTTAATTTTGATTCCACAGGGCTTGATGACTATGTTAAGTCATATGAAACGCAGGCCTTAATATGCCGTTTCAACAGTTTCTGGCTAAAACCAATGGATCTATTTCATTGGATTTTCACCACTTGGACCATGGAATGTGATATACATTTATGCTCCAAAGGGTTTTTCATAATCAGATTTGCTTCCAGGGAGGTCAGAGATAAAATCATCAGTGATGGGCCTTGGTTCTGGGGAACTTCGGGGCTGTTCATGACTCCATGGTTTCCAGATTTTGATCCAAACAAAATGACTGTATCCAAAGTACCGGTTTGGGTTCACCTATATAACCTTCCCCTTCACTTTTGGAGTGAACGAGTATTGGAAGGAATTGGGAACAGCATAGGGAAGTACATCAAAACAGATCTAGAGAGAATTGACGAAAGGGTTTTCACTTTCGCGCGCATATGTGTGGAAGTTGATCTAAGCAAAGGGCTGCCAGATAACATAAGGCTGATCTACAAACAACAAAATTGGTTGCAAGCACTAGACTATGAAAATACAGCCTTCAGATGCAGGCTCTGCAGACAAACAGGACATCTGCAAAGCACATGTCCAGAAGCCAAGAAAGTAAACAGTAGAAGAAAGCAGAGGAAAGGATGGAAATTCCCCCCTCCTAACTCAGAGGATGAAGAATCAGAAGCAGAAGAGGAAGATACTACCATAGAGAACGCGAAGGTATCTCAAGAAATGGAGACACAGAAGGAATCCACCCCAGACAACAAGGCTTCACAGTTTCACCCAAATCAGGCAGAGAGGACAAACGAGGATCAGAACATGGGAGGGTTCAAACGACATCACCAATCAGATACTTCAGATTCAGACAAGGAAATAGGTTCGAAGAAAGCAGAAACACAGTTAGTCCTAGCCTCGATCGAGCCCACTCAAGGAGAGTGGCGCAAGGTCGAAAAGAAAAAGGGTAGGAAAACTTGAAGCGTGAGTTTTACTCACAACTGAAATCAGTTTTTTCTTCCCTCCTCCTTTCTTCTCTCTCTCCCTTTCTTCTTCTCTTTGCACGTTAATTTTGTAACCCTGCGTGGGGCGCGAAAGCACCCGAGCCCAATGGGAAACTTATGGAATGCTTCATTGCATCTGCAATTGTAACTTTTCATTTTTTAAATAAAAGGTTACAGATTTTTATCCGGAAAAAAAAATGGGTGAGAACACTTTAACATAAAGTGGCTTTAAAACATAAGTCGCATGTGCTTTTTGAAAAAGTAACTCAACAAAAAGAAAGACTTGAACTCAAGACCTCTATTCTCATAAAGTAGCTTTGGACCAAGTGAGCTAGTTTAAAAGGCTAGTAATTTTTGGAAAAGAGGAGGGGGGGGGTTTGTTTTTTTTGTTTTTGTTTTTAGTCACTTAAGCTTTGGGGTGCATTCTTACTTGAAAAATCCCTTTTTTCCTACAAAACAAAAAACCACACAACCCAACACGGACATACAAAAAAAACCAAACCTTATGGCTTGAAGTTAGCTTTTGCTGGAAACTAAATATTTTCCTCAATGTTTCTGATTTTCTGAGATCACACTATGGCATGGCAAAAAAGAGCATATGCATGAGAAAAATCCCTCTTTTTTGTTTCTGATTTGCCCAGATCACACAGAGTTGCGAGGCAAAGAGCATATGCAGAAATGAAAGGTATAGATCCGGTAATAAAAAACAGAGAGATAAATAAACCAAAATAAACAAAGATAAATAACTAAAACGGCAAATAAAGACTATATATCTGCAGAGCTTAAAAATGACGTAGTTAGGGCTACCAGAAATCTTTTCACGTGAAACGAAAGGGGTTCCTCACTGGAACAGATGCTCCTAACACAATAGAGTAGTGTTATCAGCCTGAAAGCAATAAGAAACAATAGATCTAGGAAACAACAGTCGGATGCAATTGTACCGGGTTCCGATTTGGATCACCAATGAATACGCCCCTCAAATTGCTCTGATACCATGTAGGAATTTACAGGGTAAGTTCCTTAGATAGAACACCAAAGGACACTGCTCACAAATAGATCACAGATCAATACACTAGTATTCTTGACGTGGTTAAAACCCTAAAAGAGGGAAACAGTCCACGGCCTGAGCCAACGCGGCCACTTCAGGAAATTTAAAATAAAAGGTTTTTTTTTTTACATAAGATTCTCTCATGAATGGTCACCCTACAAATGACCCTCCATGCTCTTTAAATAGAGATCATGGACCAATCGAGTGTTAAGCCACGAATCAAGTGTCGGTAATACTAAGGAGAGAATGAACCGTTGGATCACTTCAAGTCTAGAACATATCATGACTATCGGATTGTAAGTTACAAAAGTACATAGTAAAGAAACACACTTTACCTAACTCTACACTAGACCAAGTTATACTTAACTATTTCCTATGTGTCGGAATATCCTAACATATAGGCTGAAGAAGGAATTATATGGCCTTAAACAAGCTCCAAGGGTATGGTATGCTAGGATGGATGCATACCTACAAAGATTGGGTTTCCCAAAGAGTCATGTTGACCTGAACCTTTATATCAAGGTGGTGAAGGGTAAGCCTATAACCATTCTTCTATACATGCATGATCTTCTCTTGATAGGTGTGGAAGGTCAAATTGAAGAATGTAAGAGGCAATTAACATCAGAATTTGACATGAAGGATCTAGGGCTAATGCACTACTATTTGGGTATGGAAGTCTAGCAGGGACCGACTGATATTTATCTAAGTCAAGGAAAGTATGTGATTCAAATTTTGAAAAGGTTTGACATGACGAATTTCAAACCAATGACAGCATTGATGACCACAAACTTGAAGAGGCTGAGGAGTTCTGAATCAAGCCTTGTGGATCTAACCAAATATAGGTAGTTTATTGGCTCACTAATGTACTTGGTGAATAGTCGACCATACATATGTTTTGCAATGAATGTTCTTAGTCAATTCCAAGTAGAGTTGAAGCATGATCATTGGATAACAGCAAAGCATATAATGAGATATCTGCAAGGGAAAATCCACTACTTCCTCAAGTATGAAAGGAGGAATGATGTCCACTTGAACGGATATACAGACTCTAACTAGGGAGGAATTGAGAAGGATGGAAGAAGCACTACAGGAGGATGGTTTATTATGGGATCCTCCATGGTCACCTGGATGAGCAGGAAGCAAGAAACAATTGCTTTGAGTAGTGTTGAGGCTAAGTATATTGTAGCCTGCAAAGTAAGTAGAGAAGATGTCTCGTTAAGGAAGTTGATGTCCGACTTGTTTGAAGGACCAATGGACCTTATAGTGATACCTTGTGATAACGCCAGTTGTATAAGGTTCCTTTAATACATTAAACATTTCTTTGATAAAAAATAGAACTCCCAACATATATTGTGCACATGCACTTCACAAGTACATGAACCTTGGTGTGACAATTAATGAAGTAATTTAACTATCAATTAGATTACTCAACAACCCAAAAGAGTAAAATTGAATGTATGGTTGCATAAATGCTATATGTAGGTATAATTAAACCTAGCGAAAATTCCTTCTCTATACCAGTAGTATTAGTACACAAGAAGGATGGATCATGGCATATGTGTCCGAATTATAGGGAGCTCAACAAACTCACAATTAAATATAAATTTCCCATTCCTACCATTGATGAATTGTTGGATGAATTACATGGAGCACTTCACCAAGTTGGATTTTCATTCAGGATATCATTAAATTAGAATGAAGGCTAAAGACATCCTGAAAACAACATTCGTAACTCATGAAGGTTATTATGAATTTTTGGTCATGCCTTTTGGCCTTACTAATGCACCTTCTACATTTCAAGGTTTGATGAATTCCATTTTCCAACCATTCCTTAAAAAAATTGCGGTAGTATTTTTTGATGACATACTAATCTACGAAACATCTTGGAAGGATCATGTTCAACATGTTGATAGGGTTCTTAAACTACTGAAGGAGAAACAATTGTATTCAAAAACCTCCAAATGTTTCTTTGGGATACATGAGGTGGAATATTTGGATCATATTGTATCTTGTGAGGATGTTAATATAGATCCTAACAAAATTAAAGCCATCAAGGAATGGAAAATCTCCACAACCCTAAAGCATATTCGAGGATTTCTCTAGTTGATAGGGTATTATCGTAAGTTTGTTAAGAATTATAGGAAAATAACAACACCTTTAACAATACTATTGAAGAAAGATGCATTTTTTTGGACTCCAAAAGCAACTAAGTCATTTGAACATCTTAAAGAGGTAATGTGCCAAGATCTATTTTTAGCTACACCAGACTTCAAAAAAAACTTTATGGTGAAATGTGATGCCTCAGGGAATGGAATTGGTGTTGTTTTAATGCAAGAAGGAAGACCCATTACTTTTGAAATTCACCCAATCAAGCGAATTTATTTACACAAAACTATTTATGAGAAGGAAGTGTTGGAAATACTACATGCCTAGAAACAATGGATCCCTTACCTAATCGGAAGACACTTCAAGGTAAAAACATATCATGATAGCCTTAAATACTTTTTGGAACAAATATTATCTTCAGAAGATCAGTAGAAATGGGTCACTAAGATGTTGGGTTAGAATTTTGAAATCATTTGCAAAAAAGGGAACCAAAATGTTGTTGCAGATGCACTCTCAAGAAGGGATGCGGATGTGGAAGCATTGATTTATGAAATTTCTATTATCCAACCTAATTGGATAACTAAAGCAAGGGAGGAATGGAAGAATGAAAAAGATATGTGGAAACTCATTGAAAATTTGCAGCAATATATAATACCAATACATCTGATACATTTATACAGAAAAATGACTCATTATGGTACAAATATTGCTTATATATGTTACAAGTATATTTGGGCACATCACTCCTGACATTCAGATCAGTACTATTAGGGCTCATCAAACCCTAATTCAGTTGCTACATGCCCTAGACAAGTCATCACATTGAATCCCTTCATTCATGAGAGTTTCCTGGCCTGAAGCCCTTCTAAAATGATTCCTTGAGGGACCAGCGCAGCCTTGGTCAGGGGTAACTGCACTTCAATGTAGGTAGGCCCATTTAGGGGTACATTTCAATGCACTTAGGCCCACTTTGACCTGCATGGGTGAGATGGACCGAAAATTGCATAGGGTTCTGGGAATATTCTTTCATTCTAGATCATTCTAGAAGATTCCCACCTCTTATCCTCTACTATGACCTCAAAATTGTATAGGGAATGAGTCAAGTAACCTCCTATCCTCTCATCCTTTCCTCCATAGAAACTAACTCTAAGTTTGGAAGGCCACGCAATGCCCAATTTATGACAAAACCACCTCCATTTCCCTATAAATTGAGCACTCATCGCAGTGATCAAGGGGCTGGAGTTTGAAGATTGTAGAGAAATTATTTTGGTGTGAGAGTTGAATCATAGTCAAGTAATGTTATGCTGCCGGATTGTTGTGCCATTGGTGTGATGAAGGTTGGAACTCAACCTGGATGAGTGACATGGGATCAGACTTCTTTGGTTTTAACTCTTCCTTTTACTTTTAATAAAGATGTTTAGACCTTTTCCCATATTCTTGTCTTTATGTATGATGATTATATGTGTAAATGCTTTCGATTCCATTTGCTTATAGTAGATAGATCGTTTTCTTTGATTGGTTTTTTTCTTCTGTTCATGATTACAGGTACTGATCGAGCAGATTCAGTTCGAGACGGAGCAACGAGAGCAATTCAAAGGAGACAAAGGGAAGTGAAAGATAACAAGTAGGTCCCTTGTCTTATCTATCTATCATAGGAAAACGTTAAACTCTTTAATTATGTTGTTCTAAGTGTAGCTACCCACTTAGGGAAGTTGTGTTTATCTGTAGATACAAATTCCATATAACAAGTGGCTCTTCATATTCAACAAAGGCTTATCAGGAGGTAACTTCAAACAATGGGGACCGTCGCTTCTTAAGGAGGGAGGAATGATTGAAATGGAAAATGGCATCTACCCATGGTATTCATCTAACCATAGTATTCATTCACCCATGGAATTTACCTATGGTATTATCAGTGGCATCCACCCATGGTATTTATCCACCCATGGAATTTATCCATGGTATTGTAAGTGGAATCCATCCATGGTATTCATTCACCCATGGTATTTTCCCATGGTATTGTAAGTGGCATTGACCCTTGGTATTCATCCACCCATGGTATTTATCCACTCATGGAATTTACCCATGGTATTGTAAGTGACATTCACCCATGGTATTTACCCACCCATGGAATTTGCATGTGGTATTGTGACCACAAAATGTTATAAGTAACAAGTTACATTTTGTAAAATGGTAGATTGTCCACCACAATGTAGTATTTGCAGTTATTATATGTTTTAATGAAACAAGTTTCTTTGTGGTTTTGTTATTGTGTGTTCTCCTCTTTTCTTCTGGAATTTCAAATTTTCAGATCTTGGGGGCCTCCCCCCAAGATCCGGATTAAAAGTGTATTTCAAAAGTGGATATTTGGAGTCAAGAACCATCCTCATTTTCAGATTTTAAGACCTTTGAAAAAATTAAACTACAATTTGTTCATAGTGGATAAATTTCCCTTGCTAGTCCCTGAAACTCCATGTATATAAAGACATATACCCATACATTGGTTACCTACAGCTAGTGCTCCTGTGAAAAATCAATTTATCTCATCTATTTCTCTATTTGTGACAAAAGAAACAATTTACTAATGAATAATAAAGTAAACAAATTATCTTCTAGAAATGCACTTCAAATTTACTACAGTTTAACATCATAGCTGCAATGAAAATTGATTCTTCCAGCAAGCATACATACTTGTTTCTACAAGACAATGATCCAAGAGAGGAAGCTAGCATAAGAGTTGTCTTTGCTTTGTCAAGATCAATCTTCATGTGATGTCTTACATTTAGAATACCTTTTGCACCCACTTTTTCTAGTCCAAAAATATGCCCCCTGTATACATTCTATGTCTACAGAACATCAAGAATATATCTAAATGAAAATAATACCTATGTAGTAAAATGTTAGAGGATAGGTTTTACCACAACCTTTGTAGAAAGATGAGCTTTTCGGCTACATGGATTCTTGGTTTTGGATCTGATTTTGACATGCTTCTGTTCACACACTTCATCCTCATCATCCTCAAAATTCTCACTAGAATTCCAATCATTCTCACTAACTGATACATACTATTGCTCTACAACATGGGTTAAGTTTAGATCACCAAAATTTTACTTAATGATAGCAAATAAACATAGTTATGTTATCAATTCATCAATGCAACAATAAAACAAAAATGACCATTCTAGATAGTTCAGTGAAGTTAACCTCTTTTTCAGCATTTGCATCTGTCAGGCGCTTGAAAGTGTGCTAGTGAATATCATACTCATACTCACAAAAGAATACATCATCTCCCTTCGTAGATTTCTCAAATTCTTTGGGACCCTTCACATAGCAATGTCTCAAGATGGACTTCATCGGCACATACAAGATTCAACATTTTTCCATAAACTTGTTAAAAGAGTAAGAAGAAAATTAATAATGGATATAACTCACAACAAAAATAAATCCTTCAATAAGCAACTTATAATCAAAATCAATAACTACACATGAAACAAGAGAGAGAATAGGTTGCATTCTAAACAAATGCAATTCAATAAGGTTCAATAAATATGCATAACTTTTTCCTGAAGAGACAACAAAAACTTTGGATATCAAACCTATAGTGTAAAGAATCAATAGGCTAAAAGTGACCCTAGTTCCATAACCACATAATTGACGAATATAGAGTTATAAGGAAATATAAAGGCCATATTTAAGAGATTCCAATTTCTTCTATCTATCTGTAAAGACCTAAAATTATCAAGACTCCCATTAAAAATTGTCTCAAATAACATGTTTGTATGCAAGTAAAACTAAATATCCTATTACCACAAGGTTCAAGGACAAGGTGACAGGACAAGGTCCATATGTAGTCGGACACTACCCTAAATATCATGTTACCAAAGGGTTGAAGGACAAGTTGAAATGACAAGAGTCCTATGTAGCTATATGCTACCCCCAAATGTTGAAGGATGTGCAAGATGAGATTGTGACATAAAATATTAATTGAGATAGATATTAATTTTTAACAATATAGGAAATAAGATGTAATCACACATACAATAAACAAAAATTAGATTTACTATACATGTACCATCATGCATGAATAACCAATTTTCTCATAGTAAATGAAAATGAAAATACAATAGAAACATCAAACAAATCATACACAAATAGAATCATAATTGATCTTACACACAACAATGTCAAATTTAACTTTACCGTGCTGATAAATTATAGTATTGAAGCATGACTGCAAAATGTTCAAACTGTACATCAAAGAACATCTATTCTACACTCTTCCTCAAGGTGTTCCAAAGATACATGGGCTTCATCAACTTCCCCATTATCATTTTCACTATCGTTCTCCTCTTGAATAGGCATCCAATCACACACCATCCAATTTCGATTATCCATTTGTAAACTCCTACTCATTAACCCATGAAGCATCCTCTAGAACCACACCCCAAGCTTTCCTAATCCTTACAAGTACTCCAATCGCGTTTGTCCAAAGAGAAAGGCTACTATGGATGCATTCCAACTATTTCTCACTTAGAGGTATATATGTCCCTCTCAACAAAGTGGATTGAGTGTAGATGGACCAATTATTCTTGGCAAATGAGGAATTGGCGACCCATGATAGTGATCAAATAATAATTTCACAAATCTCTTGAGATTCATTTTCATGCTTTTTCCACCATCCATTGGGTTCTTCCTAGCTAATGGTTAGCCCGTACTCCCTTATTTTTTGTGTTGATGGAATGTCTAAGCTCAACAAAATATATAAAAATTTTAGATTATTCTTGCCTCTTCTAGAATACATCGTTGAGATGTTATTTTTAGTCCCTACACCTCAAGGTCATCTTCAACTTTCTCTCTACAACTTTCAAAAACACCATTTTGGATTGAGTTTTCCCATGTGAAGAGGAGTATTCAACTTAAGCTACCTTTCTATGTGATGTCTGATTTGTCCAATGAAACAAAAGTAAGAACCCTCTAAGGATATAGCTTCATTTCCTTATCATTTCATTACTCACCTTATAAATCTTCTACAAGAGTAGGAACTTGAACTCGAATTTGTAACATGGCAACATGGGTCCCTAAAAACTGTGCCACCTTATCATTTTAAAAGTGATGCAGTTGTGAATGGAGAATCGCATATGTAAACACGACATGTAATAAAGATTTGCAATAACTAAAGGGTTGGTGCTAAAAATGGAACTCAATTTGGATCTAGTCTTACTGGAAATAACCAGTTTCATGTTTCAGACTGTTTAAGGTTGATTCTACACCAAAACCAACCATTTCCATACTAAAACTGGTTGGTTTTATAGGCAACCAACCTTAAAGCACCAAACCGGCTACTTTGGTATGATGCCATATGAAATAGACCACTAAATATTATTTTTTTTATTAAAAAAAAGAGCTTAAAACGAAAGCAAAATATCTAACCCTAGATCCCTACAAAACATAACCCTAATAATTAATCTTGAAGTAAAAGTTGACATTCTTCTTATTTCCTTTTCTATCCTTTTACTTAAATTTTTAACCTTACCATTAATTGTTTCAGGATTTTTGAGAATGGTTCCAACCTTGTTGGACTTCATATGGAGAAAATAAAATTTAATATCCTATTCAAAATTAAATAGACTTAACAATTTTCAGGATTTTAGGATTTGTAGGATTGTAATGTTGCTACTGAAATCTATCATGTATGTGAGTATGGAACTTACCAAGAACATTTAATCAAGAGCACCAAGCCCTCTTTGTACCTTGTCATTGGTTGCATTGATTGCTGAACTCCTATGTCATGAATTGTCATTTAATCAAGAGAACGAAGCCTGCTTTGTACCTTGATGTTCGTTGCATTGGTTGTTGAACTCCTCTTCCATGACTCTAGTGTCTCTATGGCTTAAGTTAAGAGTACATTTTCATTAAGGTTGTAAAAAAAGAGTTCAACAATAAATGCAACCATGGCTAGTCACTAGTACCATATGATAAAATCACTACGTTAATCTTTGTAGCATTAGATATGAAAATCCACACAAGTATAGTTCCAGGCGTGTGGAAGTCATCTAAAAAGGTCATTTCTATTTTGTAATTCACTTTAATTAAAGTTAATTATGAAAACGAAGAGTTTTTTATTAGTGAGTTGATGAATTTATTAAAAAAAGTAAAGTATCTACATTAGTGATTTAGATGTCCATGGTTGCAACCATGTCAATATCAAAGTTTTTAGAACATAAAATAGCACTAACTGCTTTCCTGATCAATGAAAATAACTGATGGATACCTTGCAACTGCAACAAAAAAATATCTTTCATGAGTTTCTCTCCCTTTCCAACCTATCTGACATGACCATCTACTTGGATCAAAATCATAACAACTAATATTGCATAGGCATAAACTAATGTAGGTAGGTTGGTATACCCATTTTGAAGTTAAGGAAGATACTGCAATGCTAAAAAATATGGTTGTACATTATGATGCAACAAATTTAGCTAGCATAGTCTTGCTATTCCCAGGTGGCCCAAAAATAAGTAAACCTAGCAAAGAACACGGCATAATATTTTAAGTCCTTATCAACCATGATACATACAAAATATGCATTATCATTTTTGGCCTATTTACTGAAGTAGGAATTGATAGAAATGCACCTCAAGGAGGTTTCATAAGGCTAGTGAAAATAACACTTCTTTTGGTAGGTAAAATAACCATTTCCCTCAAATATTGTTTGGATTTTGCAAGTCTAGTTGCAATGAGAAAAACCAAAATTAATCTTTGACAAAAATAAAATATAAAATAAGGAAATGAGACATTAATGAATTCAGTATCTCTTACCAACATCATCCCACCTATCTACTAGGCTTTTATCTATCAACAATAACACTTTCTATTAGTTCAAGAAATTTTGGATCAACCATGTTACCATCACTTCGATTGGATTGAGAACTGGCAGAAAGATCTATTGGGCCATTCCTTCTAGAATAACGAGATTCAAATTAGATATATTTTTCTTGGGGTGAGATAAACTCTTAGGAAATAGTTGACTTGTTGATCTAGCTAGTGTTTAAGATTGTAGGGTCCTTAATACTTTATGGAAAAACATAATGGAATTATTTGTCAGAATCACAAAATGATTGGATGAAAAAGGCACCAATAAAAGTAAATGAAATTAAAACAAATATCATTGTTCTTACAGAAAAAGGATCTTGACAAAGTTTAATGTAATTCTTTTTTTCAATAAATTTATTATGATGCTATCATTAATATTTCAAAATATCTACCAAGTCTATAGTGTTTTAGATCAACACCTGGTTTCATGATTGCATTGTTGAAATGGTGGTCCAAATATAGCACAAGAAAACACATTGCACATAAAAATTCTTGCAAAATCATTGTCATTGGAATCAAGATAAACCTAAAACTTTCTGAAAATAGAAACCATTTTCTACTCAACAAAAATAACAAGATTAAAATTTCCAACCTCCAATTTAAGAGTATATTTAGAAAAATAATAATAACTTAAAAGAACCAACCAAAGAAGGCAATCTATAATCAAAATCACCTTGTATAGAAGAAAATATAGGTGATATTTCTATTGTCTCCTCATGCAAGGGTACATTTTGTTATGTAACTTGATCATAAAATAAAAGAAAAGATAGGCGAGTGACTTGAAATTAGCCTCTTTGAGTGGGAACCTCCTTTACGTTACAAAAATGAAAAATTCTTGGATGATTCAAATGAAAATACCTCCTTGGTATATATAGGAGTCTAAAGGGTCACAATATAATTAGAGCCTATATAACAATAATAATGTAAGGGCACAATAATAGATTTAGTGGGTTTCTATGGGGCACAACAATAAAAATAAGGGCACTAACCAAAAAATAACAATAAGGGGGATATACTAGTATTATAGGAACCTAACATGCCCCTCTCCATAAAAAAAAATTATTTTCCTCAATGCTTGAGTAGTTCTAGATGCTTCTATACAAAATTTTCATCCTCCCATGTAGAACCTTCAACAGGTAAGTTCTTCCACTTAATGAGGTACTATGAACTTGATTGATTCCGCAACTGTCGGGTTCTTGTTTTCATGACTGCTTCAACCCTTAATATGATTTTTCCTTCCTCATCAAGTTCTGGTAATATTATTTGAACTGGTAGCTTGTCATTGATAACATTCTTTAAGCATGGAACATGGAAAACTAGGCATACTCAGGAAGATGCAGGAAGCTCTAACTTGTATGCCATAGTATCAATATTTTGCAACAACTTGTAAGGACCATAGTACCTAGGTGATAATTTATTATCCTTCTTAGCTTGATTGTGGAAAATTTGTTTGTAGGGTTGTAACCATAAAAATACCCAACCACCTACGTCAAAAATTCTTTCACTGTGATGTTGATATGCTTGTTGTTTCATTTAATTATGCGCTAGACTGAGTTTATGCTTTAAGAGTTGGAGAAGTTGTTGATGCTTGATGTGATATTCCACTGATTGAACCTTAGATTTATTTTCTTCAATATGATGTGATGGATGGTGGATGATATTATTAAAGTGCCATAAATGGGGTAATTTTTGTTGTAGTATGGAAGGAAGTGTTATATAACCATTTAGCTAGAGGTAACCACTTGACCCATTTTTTTTGTTTATCATATACAAAGAAAAAAATATATCCTTCCAAACATTTGTTCACTATCTTAGTTTTCCCATCAAATTAAGGATGATAAGATGAGTTATGAGATAATTGAGTACCAAGGCAAGAAAATAATTCCGTCCAAAAATTTCCAGTGAAAATGGGATCTCTATCACTTACAATAATATTTGGGTTTCCATGTATCTTTTGATTTTTTTAGATAAATGCAATAGCAACTTGTTGTAGTGGCTACAACCACCCTCCAAAATTTTGCCTTAGCCTGTTTTGGATCCTCCCTACCAACCTTACACAACACTTTGTCTTGCTTTGTCAAGTACTCAAGCTTCAGTACCTTCCTTGCACAAAGGCAACCTGTCAAACATAAGTGATCCATTTCCTTCACAGGCTGCTCATCCGGACTTGGTCCAACTACAGGTTGAAAAAATTCCTAGTGAAATTTGTGCATTCCTGGAGGGCAACTAGACCTTCCCTCCAGGAATTGCACAATTCCTTCTGACGGTCTGTTGCTGGGCTCCAGGATTGTGCAACCTTGTCTACCCTCCCAATAGACATTGCACAATTTTTCCCATCAACATGCAGTTCAACCCAAGATTTGCACAGAGCTGGCCAACAGTCAGATGTTGGGCCCAGAAATTATGGAATCTCCATTGGGCACTTAGCCCAGCTTACAGTCAGGGATGCGCAATTTTCCCAAGCAGTTGAGCACTGGCATGCATGGACAGTCCGGTTGACCAGTTCCACCCGGGCCCAAGGCAACTTGACTTTTATGCATGCATGACGTGATCTTCCCAGAATAGTAAGATACAACATGCAAAATGCATCCCATCATTCAGGGAGCTATTTTTAGTAGCAAAGGGTTACATGAATTTTTTTTTTAGGAGTTTCCCTCCAAGTGTCACTTTTTCCTTGATTTGTGGCATGCACGTCATAAGGCCAAACTTATTTATTCGACACATCAGATCTCATTAATTCACATCGATCTTGGAGCTCTGACATCCCACAACACATCCAGGACTCTCTGACACATCCGTCTCAGCTTTTCACAAGTAAGTGGCCTCAACTTGTCTTCTTCAGCATTTCTATTGCTTTTTGTGTATTTGCTTATGTGAGTGTTGTTTTCTTGTTTTCTTTGAATGCCTATTGTCGTTTACATGTATTCTAGATTTTCCTAGCTTTGTTTCAGTTTTGGTTGTTGTCGCATGCATGAAATTGTTTTGCACGAACATTCGCCCAACTGGCGAACAACTTCACCCACATGCATGTTGATTTGTTTGCTCAATCTTCCATTCATGTTTTGCATGCACTGTTATCACTTCTGCTATCACTTAGTGTCGCCATGCATTTCATCGACTTACCTGCTTTTAGTTTCCCATCGGCGAGTCGGGCCAACCTTGGCCCAGTCTCTACCTTCACTAAGGCTACATTGAGCAATCTGGAGAAGGAAGACTCACGTTCCTCTCCAGATTTGCACAATATGGCCCAACACTGATCTCCTGGACTGAATTGTGCATTTCTAGAGGTCAGTGACTGCTTGGCCCCAAAATTTGCGTGAATCCACCCTGGGCTAGCAGTAACTCCCAGTTTGGATTGCGCATTGTGTAACCCCAACTGCCAACTACCCAACTGAATTGTGCATTTTGTAGAGCCAACTGCCAGTTCAACCCTCTAGTCAGTCTAGGCTACCTTTAGTGTAGTTCTGGTAGCCAGTCACTCAGCCTCCTAAGTGAAATTTACGTAATCTTGCTCATCAGTTCCCTAGGTATGTGAAAGTGACCTTCCTCGAATTTGCTTTGTTTTCACTGACATATTTTTTTCCATGCACGCTACTTATTTCTAGATCTTTTAGGTGTTCATATGTCTTAATGGCTTCCAAGATAACAGGATCCTAGACACTGATGGTGTTGTAGTTGGAACATCAGTTGAACATGTGTCCTCTAGCATGCCAAACTACGAAGATACGAAGTTGTATCTAGACAAGGACATCAAACTGAAGTGGCAAGAGGTGAATGAAACATTCACATGTACTTTTGGGGAAGACCTTGAAGATCGCCAGGTGTACGTGAACATTCATAAGTCAGGCCTATACTAGATTTCATGCAGATACCCCACTTTCCCATGTGTGGATATGATTCACTGGATCGTCTCCCACATTGACCCCAAAATGATGACCTTGAGCAGTGTCATTGGGAAGAATCTTGCAACCTTCTAGACACAAGACTACAATGAGATGTATTAGATGGAAGATCCCATGACTGTCATGACCCCTCCGTTCGGCTTGCCCAACGGCAGAGGCTGCTCCAGAGATATTATGAAGGATTGGGTAAAGGAGCCAACTCGTTTCAAGATGACCCCTAACCTTATCTATAAGAGGAAGATATTAAGGAAGGCATACCAATACTTGGTCATGTTCACATGTCGACTAAGTGGCCAAGAAAGCATTGAGACCTTCCCTCAGACTTGGGTGGTCATGCTGGACCAACTGGATAGAGAAGGAAGACCATGCAACTAGTCCGACCGAAGGCATGCATGCAAAGATTTATATGTCTTCCTACATTCTAGATCCAGTCTATGCCCAACATGAGTTCCTAGGCTTAGAGTGGGCATGGTCACTGGTAGATACTGTTGTGAGCACATATTTCAAGCTATTCTCTGAGTGCAGCTTCAGAGGAGTGATCAAATAGCTTTTCAACCATCTTGTCACCCCAATGTACAGGTTGATATTTGAACAGTATCCACCCTGCATGTTAGAAGAAGCAATGAAGGCATTGTTAGGCATTGCAGATTGGTATGCCTCACTAGACGGCATG
Organism: Pinus tabuliformis; assembly: GCA_031772625.1. Classification (NCBI taxonomy): domain Eukaryota; kingdom Viridiplantae; phylum Streptophyta; class Pinopsida; order Pinales; family Pinaceae; genus Pinus; species Pinus tabuliformis. The sequence continues at coordinate 703,687,284 of CM062815.1, read as the reverse complement.
TTCATCCGAGTGTTCAGTGCGGAGAAGCCTCCGCATGTTCTGCCAAAGTTTTCTTTGGACATGTTGGTCATACAGGAAGTAGCATATCATATCTTAGCAGGATTAACATGCTGTCGTTGATAACATGTGAGCATGGATGATGAAGTATAAAGGAGCCCCACTTCATTTGCCCAAGATGATGAAGGCCAATGCGGTTGAGCTGCAAGCACATATCCAGAGTCAGATCTGGAACTATGAATACCTACCATAATTCATCACTCGAATATAGGATTCTCATGCACGAGTATTCAAGAGCATGGAGGATGTTGTGCACACATATGTGATTCCATCACTTGGGACTCTCACCCAAGCGAAGACCAAGAAGTAGGTCCAACAGGAGCTTGACTCGTACTTTGATGAGTTGATGTGCATCACCACTAGTCTAGACTTTCCTATCAGTGAAGACATCATGCGCAACTATGTTGTTGGTCCAGCCACATTGAGGACATTGTTGCGCATTATTTCAGATGAGTTGGACAAAGGAGGCCAAGTAGTGTACCAGGATGCCATGGAGGCAAGGTTCAGGTTCCAGATGGATGTCATAGCATAACACACAGACACTATTAGAGACTACCAATCTTGGCACCAATATGTTATTGTTGATCAGCATGAGGATGTCAAGCAATTGGAATTCTATAGTTGTCTAAGTCAGAGCGGTGTCTAGTTTGGCTAGTTCAAGCCATTGTTCACATGGGTACATGTGCTTTGCATTGTTGAGTCATTTTAAGTGCAAGTCAAAGTCTCAAGAGTGAATGTAACAATCATAGAGTAGGTGAAGAGTCATGGGCGGTCACAAAGGGGAATGTTAAGGGTCACCCCGCCCTTTGTTATAAATAGTCCCTCATAACTCATTGTATGGGCTTTTGGTTAGCCAACCTTCTACTAAGACTATCTTGAAGAAGGCTTGGATAGTATTGTAACGTGCCTTGGCTTCTCCATTGCACGGAGCTAGTACATCTCTTTGGAGGAGCAGGTAGATGTGGCTGTAACGTTCTACTGATAGGGCTAGCAGGTTTACATGGTGTATTATATGATTGTGACTTACACTTCTTTATATAAAAAATCCAACACATTTTCATGCATATGTTGTTATTGTAGTTGGAATACTTTGGTTTCCTTAATGATATATGTTGTTTAACTTATGTACTTGTGTATGAACTGATTCACATGCAATTATATGAATTTTGTTGTTAATGCGTTGCATATGTTGTTAATGCTATGATCGTATGTGTCGATTTCTCTGCTGGACATCAGACATACCTTTCTCTGAACCTTGTTATATCAACCGTCACACTTGTCTCGGATTGATCTGTGAGTGTTGTTTAGGTTATCTTACCTTGTATGTTGGGATTGCAGCATCCGTGTCGACTGCTCTGTCGGAAGCTGTACATGTCCTTTGCGTGGTGTGTTCCTAGCAGAGCTGGGACTGATCCCTTTCAACTTGGAACTCACGTTCACCTTCCTCCCCCATTTAAAATGTTGGAACCTCTCATACTCATTCCTTGACTCACAGCATCAGTCACACCCTTGCTACTGACAAAGTTATCTTACTTTCCTCTATGCAACATCGTGGTCAAGGCATTACCTTATGACCCACTGCTGGGACTCCTACACCAAATGGTCTGAGGTCTAATTGGGACTTCTTACTAGAGAGATCCCCTTGACATGTTGGCGGGTCCAACACTGTCAACACAACTGTAATGGCTTTAAAGGATGAGATAATGCACAAAAGTGTGCATACTTGGTAAGTCTATCAACTACCACCATGATGACACTATTGCCTTCGAACTTGGGTAAACCTTTGATAAAATCCATTGAGACCTCCTCCCAACACTGAATTGGAATGGATAAAGGTTGTAACATAACTGGAGTCCTAATTGTCTCAACTTATTTTGTTGGAAGACCAAACATTCAGAAACAAACTTCGAAATAGAAGATTTAATACCATCCCAACAAAATTCCGTCTTGAACCTATGGTAAGTTTTTTAAAAGTATTTGAAAACTAGTTATGTGCTTATTTAGTTGTACTCTTACATGGTTTTCATATTTGTGGTTTGAGTGTTATGGTTAATTTCTAGAATTGCATGTTGTGGTTAATTTCTGTATATATTATGGTATATGTTTGAAAATGTTGTAATTTACAATATAAATATGGTTAAATATATATGTGGATTTGGGTCACGTCAGTATTGTGTGAGTGATGCCCACTAGTGGAGGGATGGGGATATTTTACGCAGAGTTAGATTGCCTGCAATGCCTTCCTGTATAACTTGCAATCTGTGTGGACTTGGATATTGAGACTATGTCCTCTTTCTTAATTTTTTGAGGTGTAACTTGGACCCTTGTTCATTATTGGTTGTGGAAAGGAACTATAAGGACCATAGTTTTGGAACTTGGGAAAAGTATCTACAATTGGCGATTCAGATCTCTCCTCACATCATTTCCATTCATTAATATTTTAATTCTAAGAGTGTGGCCTCAAACCATAACACCCCAGAGTTGGGCTCTCGACCTTGAAAGCATTAGAATGAGGCAAGCGAAGAAGGGAGGTGATGGGCCCTGATGTTGAAAAGTAATGGGGGTGGGACCATCAGGCTCTTGAAATTTAGGCCACTTGATTTGTAGAGAAGTAATGTGGAACAACACTCAATGTAATCACTATGGCTAACTTTTTATTGGGTTAAGTTACAAGAGTTAGGTCGATTCGGCCGTGGTTTCAAAACATAACACTATCACTGCCCACCACCAACCACCATGAGTTTTGGCATGTTGTGAATGTGATATGGGCATGTTAATGGAAGGTGACATTGATCCAACCAAGGTTCCAATTCGCAAAACCATGTGGTTGGGCCATAATCTACCGCCACATATTTAATTACTGAGAACTTAAAGGGGTGATGCTGAAGATGAAACAACTAGTCTGGCTAAGGGTCTGGTGCGAGAACCATGCCCACTGGGAGACCACCCATTGCCCATTTTTTGTTACTTGTTAGTAGCCATATGCAGTCAGTAGGAATGTGTTGGAACACAGCTCCAATGTGACATAGAATGATGTGGGCCCTACTAGGTTCTTGGCCTTTAAGAAATTTGGTTAAGCAATGAGGTTTGGGTTAATGTGTTCAAGTGGGCCTGGTAGAGCGGTGTTGGCAGTTAATAGGATAATTCTCTTTGGTCAGATTCATTTATTGATAGGACCACCCATTTCCCATTAACACTATTGGAGTGATATGTTTCTCAATCGAGTAGTGGCGATTACTCATGGGAAATTTTTGGTAATTTGGGTCAATCCATTGTCGTGGAGGCCCTCATTAAAACATCATCGCCTCTTAACAATGTGATCGCAAGGTGCTCATATCAACAAGTTATGTTGATCCAAAAACCCCCCTTGTCTGCCGAAAGTTAATTGGGGGGGTCGACATGGGGTTTCCCCCCATTATATTATGCACCATTTTTGACAATGTATCTAGGTTGTAGGACTGATCAACTATCCCTATTCACCCTAGGCCCCCCTGGCCTACCGGGGGGGTTCAAAACCAAATACCACCAAACACTAAAACTTCTCTGGTTTGATTAGGTCCACTCACGTGGTGCAAGACAATTATAGGATGGAGCCACATGGCAACCTTTTGTTGATGTGGCATTATATAATTGGTTAAAATTCAAAAGGGAATAACTCTTAATATGAGAACTTCATTGAGACCAAAATTATATTGCCAAAAATTTCTTGAAGAGGAGAACACAAAGGTGGTGTTGGTTTCAAATTTTAATGACATTAGAAAAATTGAGATTTTTGTAACCCCATCTTCATGACAGACTATGGAGGTCAAGTCATAGGTAATACCTCTCACAACTTAGGATGGTCAGGGGGGTGGGAGGAGTGTTACAAAGTGATATCAGAGCATGGTTCAACACTAGACCTGAATGGGCTAAAAAACAAAGGAAAATGGAGCTCAGAACTAGGTTCAACGCTTGGACTAGCTGGGTCTTGAAAGAGAAAGATTGAGTCAAAGATAGGTTAAACACTGGACCTAAAGAGGCTCGCAAGCAAATGATTAAAATTTATTCTTATATATATATGTTTACCTTTAAACTTACAAATGTCATGGTTTCTAACCTTGATAGAATGTTGATTTCAAACATACTATTGATATGGTTATGAACTTGCTGATATGCCTTTTTTTATTTCTTGGAATATGTGACTGACATAGGTTTTAGATATTTGTTGACCTTTAAACTTACAAATGTTGTGGCTGCTAACCTTGATAAAATGTTGATTTCAAACCTACTATTGATATGGTTATGAACACTCTTGGAATATGTGACTGACATAGATTTTATATGTGTGATCAGTAGTAGATCAACATGCTTCAAATAAACATACTTAGTTTTGGCATGAGAAGGTAACAAGTTAATATGTTTGTTCTTGATATAACTAGAAAACATGTGTGTGTGATAGCATGTAAGAAGATACAACTTGCAACAAGAAATTGAGGAATGGACAACAAGTTGTCGTAGTACAGGATGGACCAAATCCATCATAAGCAAGAAGAGGAAGTTTCCCCTAATGGACCTTATACCCTTAGGATCTTGAGAGATGAATTGGAGAGTTACAAAGTAGAGAATGAAAGGCTCATTAGAAGGAATGTAGTATACCTAGGGGGGATAATATGGGGTACAAAGGGAGGTACCCAAGAGAATAATGTAATAATGGGATGGAACATAGTAATAAATAAGGTGGTTAACCCATATCATGTAAGGGACCACAAGTAGTTAGTAAGAATAAAAGGGGCCCATGGTATTAGTTCAACGGTATGAGGGAACCATGGTAATGACCCATGGTATTGTATGTATGAGGCCTATATAGAGGCTAGAGACTCCACATTGAGAGATGTTAAGGATTATTGTATGAACAAGCATATGGCTTGTGGAGTGTTCTCCTTCCTTAAGGAGTGAATGCATGGTGTTGCCCTACCTTAAGGGTTTTGATCAATAAAGTGAAGCATTTCTATTCTATATTCAGAACTTGTTAGTTATTGGGTTATTTAAAGATCCTATCTGTATGTTTTTGGGCAAAATATGCAAAATCTAATTGCAGATCTGGATTCTTTGTGAAAAAATACCCATTTTCAAAAAAAAAATCGGTCGAATCGGAGTCCGGATGAAGGAGATATTGCTGATCTAAAAAACAGTGGTGTTGCAAACATTTATTCAGGGCAGCGAGTTTGCAGATCAGATCTATACGTTTTCGGGAAAAATCTGCAAAATCTAATTCTAAATCTGGATTCTTTGTGAAAAAATACCCGATTTAAAAAAAAAAATCAGTTGAATTGGAGTCCGGATGAGGGAGATATCGGTGATCTAAAATCAGCTATTTTTTCAGCAATTTTTTGTGACGGCGGGACAGTTGCAGCGCAGATTTGAAATACTAGTGCCTAGATCAGGATTTCTATCACATGGGAAGATGTAAAATGGTCATTCCATTTCCGAAAATAGGTCATAATAAAGATTCTGAGCAATATTGACTAAACTGTGGCCATTTCAAATTTTCGCCAAGTAAGTGAATTTTTTTCAAAACCCTCTTCATGGCGGTTCTATGTTTTATTTGAAAAGATAATGGTCCTCCTATTGAAGAATACATAAAAAAAAAAAAGTTAGTATGGGCAAAAGATTGGAAGGATTCAGTGTGGCTTGGCTTCAAAGATGAGGCTGCAAATGGTATTTCTCACTTGACAACAAGTAGTTGACCAAACTTTCAGATGCAGAATTTGAAAGAGTCCTTTTAGACAAATGGTCTCGTGCTGGAAAAAAGGAGAATGAGCCACGTAAGGGGTTATTTTCTACTGGTGTCTCCTTATTTCAGGTTCATGGATTGATTCAGAAGGAGAAAATCATTGTGTCTATAAATCCGAGTTGCAAGCATAATTTTATCAATGTTAATTTGGCAAAAAAATTGCAAGTTCCAGCAAACCACATTGAAAACACACAGGTTGATAATGAGGATGTTCAAGTTTATAAGGATTTGAAGCTTTCTATGGAGAAGTATGTATTGCATTCTGATTTTTACGCTTCAAATATGGCTAATGAGGATGTTGTTTTGGGATACCCGTGGATGGAATTGGTGGGTACTATAAATATTAATGTGCAGAAGAAATTCATGAAGCTCTGATACCACTTGTTATAGATCTGACCAAAAAATATATGATAATATAAATAACCCAATAAATAACAAGATCTTAATATAGAATAGAAATGCTTCACTTTATTGATCAAAACCCTTTAGGTAGGGCAACACCATACATTCACTCCATAAGGAAGGAGAACACTCCATAAGCCATATGCCTGTTCATACAATAATCCTTGACATCTCTCAATGTGGAGTCTCTAGCCTCTATATAGGCCTCATACATACAATACCATGGGTCATTACCATGGTTCCCTCATACCATCGAACTAATACCATGGGCCCCTTACATTATTACTAACTACTTGTGGTCCCTTACATGATATGGTTTAACCACCTTATTTATTACTATGGCCCATCCCATTATTACATTATTCCCTTGGGTACCTCTCTTTGTACCCCATATTATTCCCCCTAGGTATACTACAAGGAAAGAAGGACAAGCAAAGCTTAACACAATGCTTCTATAACACATGTCCTACATGCAAGGGCTATTTCAATATAGACCAACCTCTTGAGATATGGAAGGGTATCATGATAACAAGATAAGAGAGGGACTTCCTAAGGTTGGGAAGAAGAAAAGGTCATTGACATGTAGAGGTTGTAGAGAACAACACCTAATTCATGAGACCCCTAACAAACTACAACAAAATAATAGTTCATGTAAAGTCCAAACACATGAACTAGAAACCAAAAATACTGAAAGAAGTAACTTAAAGAGGAAGAGAGATGAGGGAGAATCCCCACAAGCTTTCTAAAATACTAAAAATTCCTCTTGAACTAGATTTTTGTGATCTTAAAGTTGTTGGGGAAGATTGATTAAAGTCTTGTGCATGTGCTAAGTCCTCTTGTTTAGATGTGTTGTGAATCAAAATGTTTTGCAATTCTTCATGTGTCATTGGCTACATGTTTTTTTGTTTTGTTGACTTTGAGCATGGCCATGCTTCTTTGTGTTTTCTATCATGTGTTGTCGTTGTTTTTCTTTTCATTTCATCTTTATTTCCTTCTTCATTTTCTCTTGGTTTGGTTTGTTGGTTGTGGAAAAGGGAAGGAAAGGAGTTGATGGAGAGAAGTTGAGTAAAGCCCAACTAAAGGTTCAAGACCCTGATTAAATTTTGGGCATGGGGTTGGATGGGTCCACAAGAACAAAATAAATATCAAAGTGACAATTGTGAAAATAGCATAAGAAGAAAGTTTCCCTAACTAAAATAGTACTTGGCTGATATATGTTCTACATTCTATGAATATGTGAAATATGAGAAAATGAGAAAAGGATATAATGATTCCATTTCATTTTAAAGGAAATTTGTTGAATGTCATCAAGGTAAGAAGATAAGTGATTTGATTTTTTAAAATACTATGACTCTGTGAATGATATACTACTTGCTATGTTTTGAGTAATATAGTGAAGTTATCTGATGGATTCCATGCCACATGGAGGATCCATTGGGAAAGTGTGCAATAATGACCTCTTGTTGTTAACTACCATTATCAATGTGCTTATACTTATGCTCATGACATTTTTGTGTGGATAAATGAAAACAATAGCGACTGAAGGTTGACTCTAAAATTAACAACATATGAATAACATGGAATATGTGGATGTATGACACGTGCTTGTCAAATGAATATGCAAAAGTTTTGGAGCTTGAATGTAGACATGCTTGAATTTGATACATAATGAAAATATATTTATAAAGTTCCATTGAAACCTACAAACAACTAAATGTATAGAGTTATGGCTAAAATGTCAAGCTAAGACCATTACGGGGATCACTGAGTATTGCAACAAGACTCATGCAAAAAGAATTTAGCTAAAAGTGTTGGTAATGATAGCCAAGTAAGGAAAGCAATAAGAGAAGATATAAAGGTAAAGGGAAGGAATTTGGTAAGAATTCTTTTCAGTTGAATTTGATATCTATTGTTTCAAATTAATGAATGCTTAGCATGGATGCCTAGAAAGGGTATGGTTAAGGCAAGTAGCCTTCATTGAGAAAAGATTGCAATGACTTTGTAACCCATGCTAAATTAAATGGAGAACTAAATCACTTATGAATTTAAGATATGCATTTCTCATTTCTGACTTGTTGGTCAGCTAGAATAAATGTTTGACTACATTAAGAAATGTTTGGAATACATGTGATGTACATATGATGTTGCGATATTTTCATTTCAATATAATTGAAATCATATGGACAAATAGAACTTTTATATGTCCAATATTCCTGAGATCACTTGAGGATGCTTTGGATCTTTGAAATGAAATGAATGTATGTATGAATACTAATAGTGGTTTGGCTGATTAAATGATCATATTCTAGGTAGAGTGCTTGAATGGGATGTGAGATAAAAGTCACCATGATACAATAACACCACATACAAGTTGCTACTAGGTCAAAGTTTCTATTAAATGGTTATCATCTGCAAGTAGAATTGAGGGCTAACTTGGTGTGGAGGAAGTCTTTGTCTAGGTCAAGAGTCTTGGATTATCTCAAGAAACTATTGAAAGAAGAATCGTTGACTGGGTTTTCCCTTAGATATGGGGTTTTCCCTTGTCTTCCGCCTATATCTGTTGCCCATAAATATAAAGGAATCCCAAGTAATTATCTATATAAGAAATTTTTTCTGCCTTTCTTATTTTCTAACATGGTATCAGAGCTAAGGTGAAAGGAGGAAAAAGGAAGTTTTGAGTATCTATTGGAAGGAAATTAAAGGATTGATCAAGGGATCATATAATGTGCTCTTATAAGAAAATAAGCTCACTATCTTCAAGGACAGTGTCTAACACAATAAAGAGTGAGAAAAAATTGGAAGTAGCATCAAACTATAGATCTTGAAGAAGAAAATTGACCTCATTCTTGAAAATAACAAGGTCTTGGATTTGGTCAAAGGAAAGCTGAAGAAACCTACTGAATAATCTAGTGATGCAGACAAGGTGAAGTATATAGAGTGAGAGATATTGGCCATGACAGTGATGGTAGAAAGCATAAAGGACAAGCTTGTCCCATACATTTCCAATATAGACCATGCTCAAGAAATGTATGAAGCATTGTCAAAATGATTCACTATCAAGAACATTGGTCAAGTAGCAAGTTTGAAGAATGAGTTAAGGACTAAAAAATTGAAAAAGGATGATCCTATGGCTTTACTTCTTTGTGGGGGTATCTAGAATTAGAGATGAACTTCAAGCCATAGATGAAATTGTACTGGAAAAGGAGTTAGTAATCACTGCACTATTGGGATTAACACCTACCTGGAGTTATTTTGATTCATGTCTCAATAGTTGGAAAGAAGCTCCCACCTTTGAGAAATTGTGGAATGCTTACACCCAAGAAGAGATGAGTATCTCATTAGTATCCAACAATGAAGAAGAAAAGGTTTCAAATGCATATTCTGGTTCTCACAAGAAAGGACACTCCAAGAAGTCAAGAGGGATAAGAAGGAAGTTTAATATGTCAAAGATAGAATTCCACCAATGCCACAAAATGGGTCACTATAGAAGTGACCGTCCTGACAATTTGAAGAACAAGAAAACAAGCAGAGACCAAGCCAATGTTGCTGAAGAAGGATCTCGAAAGAAGACTATGCCCAAAGAACTGGATATATGAGACTTACACTACTAAGTCCTTTGATCTAAGATTTAGTTATTTAGTTTTTTAGTTTTAGTATTTGTAGGTTTAACATATTTTTGAAAAAACATTTTTATTTTTTCTTAAGGTTATAGGTATCCCTCAAGCTTGGAGGGAGCCCTCACCAACTTCCAAATGTAAGTATCTTATTACTATTTTTTCATTCTTAGTCTTCCTTACTCATCCAGTTTTGTTTGCATTAAATATTAATCACATTTTTAATCTTATTTTCCTTGTTTAGGAGAAAATTCTAAAGACTCAAGGAAGAATGCCTCACATGACAAAGCATTGGAATTACAAGGTTTGTTAAGAAACACGAGGTATGTTTTGAACTATAAGGTTTTTCTCTTTTCATGATATTCATTCTTGATAAACTATTAATAACATATTTTTGTCTAGCCTTTTTGAATCTTAGATATTCTTGACTAGGTGATTCATCATTAGATAAATCTACTCTTCTCATACCTTTGATTACTCTTATGGAACCCTAGAAAGGTTAGTTGTGAAAACCCTAGAAAGGTTAGTTGAAGAGTATGTGTCTCTTGTTTGTAACTAAGTTTGAGTATTTTACATCTAAAGATGAATGCTTCCATTATATGATTATGATATGGTTAAATTCATGCTTCTATAGATTTGTTTGTACTTGCTATCTAAGTTGTGCAGGTACATAATCTTCGAGATTGTGAAGATGTTCTTAAAGTAAAGTTGATGTGATAAGCATGATGTGAATAATTATGGTCTTGATAACTTGGATAAGAAGGATGGAAGCCATGAAATATTCTATGATCTTGTAGAAAATAAGTTGAGCCCCCTAAGTTAAGAGGGAGTTTGAATGAAATAAATTTCCCTAAGTTAAGAGGGTGCATTGATGAAAGGAATCTCCCTAGTTGAGAGGGAGGTCATATCATAGTCATGAGGGACACCTTGAAATTGGACAATGCATTTTTGAAGGGATGTTGAGATAAGAAGAAGTTTGATCCATATGTAGAATATGTTGCTACATGAAAAGGAAGAAAGGAAGTTGTATGGTTGAGCAATATTCTGTCAAAATTCATATGGAAAGCTCTAAGTCCTACTGTGAGAAGTTGAGAAGCAACATCAAGTTGCCTGAAATGCTAGGAGGTTTGTATTTATTTATGTACATTTGAAAATTTGTTACTAATTGGGGTTGTGTTTGTACAGGTAAATATCTCAAGGTTTGATAGCACTTTTTACATGATTAGAGTTATAAATCAATTTGATTGACAGAAATTTGTTGTTACCAATCTGTTTGATAAGGGAGAATTTGCTACTGATTGTAATAATCAGGAAGTTGAGGCTTTGTGTGTTAAAAATTACCTCAGAGGACATATGAATGACACTTTGTGTTGATGTCTAGTTCCCAAAGTAGGGAGGGTGACATTGTTCATGGAGCTCTAACCTCAGATACACACCTAGATCCCTGGGTTGATGGTTAGTAAGTAATCCTGATGGTACCTAGAGAGGGTGAAAGCTTTAGTCCAACTTAGTCCCACCTAGATAGATTTCCCTAGTCAGGAATCTAGTCCATGGAATTATGGTGCCTAAACTGTTTGAGGACCTTGGATAGTTTTCCCTGGTCAGGAATCTAGTCCATGGCATTGCGGTGCCTAAAATTTATTCATGTTTCATGTGTTCTGAGATCTTCCTTGTACTTGTGAATACCTTCCTAGTTAAGAGGGAGTGCTGAAATTTGTAACTAGGATCAGTCTTCATAAATCTATTGGAGTCACAGTGAAATGTATGAATCAAAAGAATGAAGAAAATACTTTTATTATTATTTTTATGACTTATTAAAGCAAGGGTTTAATTATTGCGTCATCATATTTTAGGTCTAAGTCCCCATTAAGGACTTCTATGATTTATTCAGAGAGTAATTGTACATTAAAATAAAACCTTCTTAGGCTTTCGAATCATGTAAAAAGAATTATTTTTGAGTCAAAAATGAATTTAATCTCCTCCACACCAAGTCGGCCTCAACAAGATCAATTCAGCCTCAAAACAAGTAATTCAAACTCACTAGAAGGATATATATACAAGGCAATTCGAATTCATTTGGAGCATCTAACTCTCTCACACATAGTTTGATATCTGAATTTGGAAGTTGGAGAAGTGTGAAGATGGAAAAGGGGTGGAAGGAGAGCTTAAAAGGAGTGTGAGTTTTTGGAGGAAGATAGAAGACCATAAGATTGAATTTTTGGGACAACTCTCACACATGTCTGAGGTGTATCAAGGGAGATTGAAGTTTTCCTAGTCTAGTAAAAGTTGTTGTTGCTATTGCTACTAGGTCGAAGATGCTACTGCATGTTGATGCTGCTAGGTCAAAGTTGTTATTAAAGGGTTATCATCTGTAGGTAGAATTGACAGATGACTTGGTGTGGAGGAAGTCTTTGTCTAGGTCAAGATTCTTGGATTATCTCAAGAAACTATTGAAGGAATAATTGTTGTCTAGGTTTTCCCCTAAATAGGGTTTTTTCCATGGATGTCTACCTACATCTGTTGTCCTTGTGTTATTGTTTTGGTAATTCCTTGATGAAATAATATATAAAATAATAACATAAAGATAAAAGAATCACAAGTATCTATATAAGAAAATCTTTCTTCCTTTCTAATTTACTAACAATGTTTGGGGCATGATACAGATCAATGGTCTGTGTTCACCCCATGGCCCCTTAATCTACTAGGAATTAATGGTGGCAGGGGATGGGGTTAGGGGGGTTCAAAATGAGATACCACCCAACGTTAAAACAATCTAGGTTTGATTAGTGGAATCCACTCGAAATTGATTGGGTCCACTCATGTGGTGCATACACGCTCCTATAATGGAGGTATGTGGTAGCCTTGTGCTAATGTGGAGTTATATAATTTATAAAACTTCAAAAGGGCATAACTATTAAATTTTAATATGGAAGTCAGATTGAGATAATTTACATCGTCCGAAATATCTTGACAAGTAGAATGAAAAGGTGGTGTCAATTTCAAGTTTTAACAACATTGGAAAAAGTGGAATTTTTGTAACTCCATCTCCATTAAAAAGCTATGGAGGTCAAGTTAAGTCATAGGTAACACCTCTCACAACCCAAGATGGTCCAGGGGGGTTGTAGGAGTGTTCTATATGGTATATTGTTGAATGTGTTGTCATTGATGTCAAGTTTAGGGGGAGAATTTTGGGTATTCATGATGTCATTATTATTTTGAGTATCCATTCTCAATTCTTCTTGTCATGGATGAAGTAAGTTTGGGTAGTTTATATTTGCAATGATTTTTCCTCCTATTACTTTGTTAAAAAAAATATGAAATGTGTCAAGTTAGATAACCCTTTATGACACTTTTCCAATGGTATATGGAATTTTGTCTAACTCCCACAAGCGTTGGACAAAACTTGGATCGAACTTGACATGCCTAAATAGGTGATAAAAGAAAATGTTGTGTCATAGAATTAGGTTAAGTGGGTAGATTGATAACATGAGGGGGGCCAATTCCATTTGAAAGTTAATGGGGAGGTGCCCCCTGTGGTGGAAAACATCACGGTCTATCGACCAGCTAAGTGACACCATGTGATTGGTTGTGGACTCCCCTCCTTGCTCTATACCAAAACTAGGAATCCGCCCCTTTTGACGATACTAGTAGCTTCTTAGACGAATGTGACATGAGGACCCATCATTGGATCAATGCCCTAAACATGCTCAGGAGGGATCCCAGAGGACGTAAAGCCTATGATTATTTCTTTGGGTCACAAAGGGCAACAAGCTAGTGCATGTGGGTTGAAATCCCATCAGGCTTGTTTCTGCCAAATCTAGTAGATCTTGTAGAGGGGTACCCTACAAGGTAAGAACTAGACTAGGTAACAATAATAGGGTAATGGCCCACTGTCACCATAGTCAATACTTCTTGATCTTTATGGATTTTCAAGAATGGGTGGAGTCTTGATATAAGGTCACCTACAAGAGATATTCTAGGTTTAGAGGTTTGAGGTGACACAATAAGCTTGGCTCAACTTAAGTACAAGGTGTTAGAGCCTAGATTTACCTCAGGCTGAAAAGGTAAGATTTTAGGTCCACATCAAACCACGCTCAGCCTGTAGCTAGCCCTACGAGGACAGGAGAGGGCTCTCTCTGGGTCAATCTCAGCAAAATATACTCAGATGGGGCTTGAGATGACTGATTTAACAACTAATCTTAGGCTAGGTATGAAGTGCAAGCATTTAATTTGAGTTTTTGGGGGCTTTGTTGGAAAAAAGGGAAAGGCAAATCTTGGGTGGGGATGAGGCCAGATTTTTGCAGAGTTCCAGTTGGGGCAAGATAGGCAGTAGTTTTAATGCTTTAGATTAAAATAATGGATGGAAAAGACTGCTGAGGAGCTGAAGAGGGCGTGAGGGTATCAAGAATCCTCCTCAAACTGAAGAAAACATTGAGAATTAAACAAAACTATAGGCAGAGCACAACAAACTCATGGATTCTACCTTTGTCACTTAACTTGTTTAATTCAGAAGCAAAGAGAAGGGAAATGGCATACATAAAACATCAATGAACTTACAATTACATGAAGAAACACACCATCAAAACACAGAGCCACAAGGATCCCAACAAGTGCTGCAAAACCCTGGTCTTTCCTTTGCCAAAATTGCAGAAATGAAATGTACAATAGAGTGCCAAGCAATCCCAAGTATCCAACCATGAAAATGACTGAGAAATTACATGATATAGACAAGCCTAACTCATTCCCTTGCCTCTAGGGGTCGAGCTCATCATTCTAGGAGCTGTTTCAACCAATTCTAAACAAGGAACTGAAATCTAGGCAATCAAACAACTTGCCTCTATATGCTAGGAAACTGATTCATTCATTTAATTTTCACTTTTTAGTGAATGAATCCTCTAGAAAAAGTAAAAATGTGCCAATATTACATCATGGTCATCAAATTACATCATGAAAGGTCAAGAGTAACATCAAAAGGCAAAACTGGTCAAAACTGGCGAATTTTTGAGCTGTACAGTGAAAAATAGGCAAAAATCCTCTATGCGCCGCGCCTGATTCTCTATGCGTCACGCCACTTTGGAGCTGAATTTGAGGCCCTTCCTGGAATCCAAATTGAGTGTGGGATAGCTCGTTGGAAAACCCTGCCTGTCTACTTTCCAACCCAAGTGGAATTTTTGGATTTGGATGTCATTTTCACCTCCAAAACTTCAATCTCAAAAGACTGGTTCCTGTGTGTGCAAAAGGTGGCAGAAAGGCCATTTTCAAGGTGTTTTTGACCCTTTAGGAAACCCAGAACTTGATGAAATACTTAGGCCATTCCTGAGCATGCATAATTTATCATAAAAACCCAAAAATATCAAGTTTTCCTCAAGAATATGTCCCGATCATAAGTGCGCGCCAAGTGGTGCTATGCGTTGGGCAGAAAACTCTGTTTTATGACCAAAAAATTCAAAATTGACAAAATTTTCTCCAAATTCCTTGAAATTTGGACTGAAGGTGCCTCATTAAGTATTATGCTCAGCCAAAGAGTTTTCCACCAAGATTCGGAGCCTATCATGCCTTTTGCGTCGTTTTATTGCTCTCCTTAGTCTTGCCTTCAGGATTTTGATCCTTGCGTTGCAAACATGATTTCGTGCCCAATAATGGTTTTTCATGTGCCTGAGCATGTCTTTGTCCTTCTTTGCCTTCGCCAATAGCTTCTCAAGATGCATGTTGTCCTTCTCAAGCCAAATTGCTCAGTCAGCCTCTATCTCCTGCTGAATGGGTGTCATCTCATTTAGGCTTCTTTGGGTAGCCAGCCGGTTTTCACGGATGTTTTGCAACTCCATGACTACATGCTGGTCCTCCAACTGTTTGTTTCATTGCTCCAAATAGTTTATGGTCCATTGGGCTCTCTGCAACTTGTTGTTCAATGCATCTATCTCGGCCTTCTGGTCCTGAATAATCTCCCTCAGCTTTGAGCTAGGAGAGCTCACATCATCATGGCCTCCTGAAGGGCCCTCATCCTGCATAGGTTGCTTGCCTCTGTCCTGTACCTGTACCTATGCTGCTGATGATAGCAACGAGACCCCTTCCACCCCAGGTGGAGATAGTACTTGTCGAGCTGCTGCAAACAATCCTCTCATGCCTCTCTGATAGGTGACATGTGTCGGCACACTAGTAGTTTCCGCCTCCTCACCTCCATACTGATGTGAAGTTTCACCTGTATGATGGAAAACCTCCTGATGAGCTGCTGAAGCTGTGAAAACCTCACGGGAAATGAAGTCTTCCCATGTGATACCCTGCAAACCAAGGTGATGCACAATAATGATCTTGATGAGCGCATAGTGATAAATGTTGTTGAACTGCTGTTCAGGAGTCTTCTTCTGCACAAGAGTAGTCATCTTCTCGATGTTTTGGCACATGAAATATGGAATGTTCATCATCTTCACTCTCATGAAATGCATCAATAACCTGATATGGTATGCATAGAGGCTTGAGAAGCGGCCTTCACAACTGAAGTATCTAATAATGAGTCTCATCAATGGCACATAAGATTCCTTCAGAAACCGGAATGGGAATACCCTGCTGAGCTGCCTCAAATAGCTAGGCCTGATGTAAGGTTCATAATATGCTCTATCCAGTTGCTGTCTCTTGTTCCACTCTTCGCCTATATTTGGTATCCCGGTGGCCTGAGAAATGGTTTCTGGTGTCAAGGTGAAGTTTACTCCAGCAAGAGTAACATGACCATCATGCAAATATAAAACAAACAACCAAACTAACTCCTCATGATGCTGGATTTGAGCAATCATCTCACAATACTGAAAGCATGATTGTTGCTGAAAGCATGTCATTGAAAGCGGGCAGGCCTGCAATTGAGTCATGGAAGTGGGCTCTTCTCTGACATGCCTGCCACCCTTACGAGGCCCTTTCGGTACATTAAGCTCTGCGGTAGAATCACTATCTTGTTCATATGATGTTTCAGTGTCTGTCATGGTGCTACAGAGGTGTATGTCAAGTATGTGTTTGGTTTGGTTTGGAAATGAGAAATAGGTGTTTTGTTTTTAATGCTAAATGTGCTACAGGGAAATGATGGACTGTGATAAATAGGGACAGTGGGAAAAGTGGAGTTTGTCAAGTGAAATTAAGGTATGTAATAATAATCACTTGACTGTTGGGAATTGGGGATTTAGGGATTTTGCAAATGATATGGGAGGGGGATTGTGATGGGGAATTGAATTTAGTGATGGGATAAATGAGAACAAGATATATTTGAGTCAAGTGGAATTAAGGATGTGGAGACAGTCACTTGACTGTTTATAAGTGATATGAAAGGGGGAGGGCAAGTAGGGTTTAATGATAGGGAAAATGGGTGCAAAGGATATGATTGGTTTTGGGACAAAGGGAAAAGGGAAAGGACTGTGATAACAGTGTGACAGTGATGGGGAATGAAGTGTGAACAAATTGGCATGAACAAGCAAACTTTAAACTTCAAACATAAACCCTATGGAGCAGTTTTGATATATCTATATATATATATATATATATATATATATATATATATATATATATATAGGGTTTATATTCTCAAACTTTAAACCTCTAAATCTTCCCTCCAAACAATACCCAACACAAGCTAAACTCAATAGTAAGAACTGTTGAACTTACTTGGAGCAAAAGAATGGCGTTGTTTGATTTTTAATGACAGCAGAGATATAAATTTGGCCTGTTGGCTCTGTGCGCCGCGCACAAACCTAGTGTGCCACACCTCCTGGATGCGCCGCGACAGTGCAAATTCACACTATGAAAATTGGCCCAATGCGTTGTGCGGCCTATGTGCGCCGCAACCTCCTCCAATGCGCCGTGCACACTTCCAACACACAATTTTGGCTCTCAAACACAAAATTCGCTCTTTCCAAACTCAAGTCCACTTCAATTGATCTCTTGGCATACCAATGGTGTTTCAAACAATGAAAATGTCTTATACAGTGATGGGTTTGATTTTTGCTTCTCAAAAACCCACTTTCTTATGTTTTAGCTTTGGCACTTTTTCATTTTAACACAACTGTGTTGTTTTTGTTTCCTCTTTGATTTTTTGGCTTAAAATGATGAAATTCTTGTCAATTTTTTGTAGGGATGATGGCATTGAGTTTCGGTAAAGGATGGCCAGGGCTGCATCTGAAATATCCAAGAACTGAAAATTTTGAAATTTACATGATTACAAAAGACGAAATGTCAAATTTTCTTCAAAACAGAGTTTTGAAGAAAAGTCATAGTCTAGCAATATGACGATGAAATTTTTGAAATAAAAACTTGTTTAGAACCTCCCTCTAGCCTGCTGGCATTATTGGACATTTTAAAGACTTAATTCACTAAACCCTAGACCTAATAACTAAACTGACCCTTTGCTGACCAAGAGAACAAATATTGACTGTCATTGATTGGGAAAATGATTTTTATGGACCTTGATGAAAAGACCTGAGCCAGCAGGTACAAGACATGAGGGGAATGAGTGACAAGGCCCTTCCGTCATATTATGGCATGCCCCTAATGGAATGCAGATGAATGAACTGTATGAGACACCTAAAAATGAAATGCAATAAGAGAAATGATCTCTGATGGAGGGATGTAAAGACCGACTCTAACACAAGGATCAAATTATGATGAAGAGGAAATTCACATCCTTTAGAGAAGCCAAAATAGGGCACACTAGACCTAGGGTTAAAATTCATGCAAATTGGGGTATCTTAGGGTCAAAGTACCAAGGAAAAGGTTTCCAACAATGAGAATTATAAATTCAATGGAATATGAAACCTTCTTGAAGCCCTCAAGTTGAAGCTTAGCTAATCTAGGGTTTCTCCTAGGGTAAAATAACTAGGGAAAGATAAGTTTTGGAGGAAAATGGAGAGATTAGCCACCAAAAGGAATGATTTTGAGGTAACCACTTATACTCTCGATGCTGAATCCTTCCAATCCCAAAGGTTCCTCTTATAGACAATTTTTCTCCAAGACCTAATTGAGCCGCTTATCCTTGAGAGGGTCAAAAATGTAGAGAGAAGGAGAGAGAAATTCAATTTGGGAATAAGATGAGGTTTCATCACCTACTAGACAAGGTCAGTTCCTAGACCTTTGGTGGATAAAGTCTATGGATTTAAAGATTGTCTAATCCTTGCAAAGGAGAAGGATATTTTGATTCCCTACCAATAAAACCCTAACTATTGCCTTCGTGAGGAGTCAAAATACACTTGGGAGATCTAATTAAGTTTCACCAAGGGGATTTCCATTCACATACTATACATGAGTAATGCATGCAACAATGATATCTAGATTCTATACAATTTATCTTCAATACCAATGGTGCAAAAGAAAACCCTATATCATCCATTTATTCCATACATTAGACATAAATCAGATATCTTCAACAACAAAGGTCACTTTCAAGATAATATCCATGAAAAATCCTTTCATTTATCCAAGATAACTTCTCCAAAGACAAGGAAATAGCCCAATATGAAACATTATCCATTAATCACATATTGTCGAATATACAAAGAGGCTAAAATATCCTAAGGAGGGATGAAATATTCCAAGTGATGATGATTCAAATGAAATATCCTCTTCTCTATTTATATGAGGAGGACGAGTCCAAATGTTAACCTAAAAACCCCGAATAACAAGTTGAATCACAAGAAACCCTTTGGTTACAAGCCAACCTATTAGCTTTTGATCATAAGTGCAAATTAATCCCACGCGTGTGAGCTGCTGGCCTTATAGGGTCGACATCATGCATAGAATAGCCTCCAAATGCCATGTCCAAGTGTTAGGCGTTGTCGAATGTGATGTAGAAGGCATGTAAAAGTCATGATTTGACAGTTGACCCTCAAATCCAACTAAATGGCTCCATATGGTCCCAAAATCTAGCAGGGGGCACCAAAACATCGTCTATGGGTCTCCAACTGTGAAACATGTCCATATTTGCTCCAACGTTGAGGGCTTTCTAGGTGCTACTAGCCTCCCAAGTATCTGAAGGTGAGACCATCCTCATTTCGGCCCTCGATAAACTATCATCCCTCATAAGGTGCTAGGTCCATCCTGAGGGCATGCTTTTCCATGTGTGACGTCCTAAAGAATCATCAAATCTAGTGCAAAGTGGCACGACATCCTGGTGCAATGAGTGCTCTACTACATGTGTGATATGATGGTGTTGCAAGGAGGCCCAAGAGTTTCAATTCTTCACTTGATAGTGTCAATATGCCTCTCTAATGGTTTGGATACCTATGGATAAGGTGCCTAAGACATCGGTTGTTGAACCACCTCACAATCACAACATAGAATCTAGTGAAAGCAACCAATAAGTAGGGAAAAAAATATTATTTTATCTAAGTGAACCAAGCTTGAATGTCATGGGAAATTTAACACTTCAAATAAGGACCCCCTTCCTAAATCATGGCCCTGAAATGATGTTTTCTCCCTGTTAGCCTCCTGTTGCAACAGGGTATCATCTTTCATGATTGACATTTTTACATGCCAAATATGTCATACTTTGCAAGCTGCAATGTTCCATATTTCCACAAGAAGCCATGAAGTGTGCTAGTCCAAATGCCACTGTTGTTTCCAATTTTGATGAGTTGTCCCAGTTTTGAAAAGTCTTCATTTTGGGAGGTCCAAACCGTTTAATCTTGGTCTCCCTAGGTTTCAATTTCCTGTTTTAGAATATAGAGAATGATATCTGTCCAAACAGTTTAATCTTAGCAGATTTGTAGATAGGTAGAGAAACAAAGGGGCCCAACTGTCTAATCTGGGCCCTGGCAGAAATAAGTGTAGATTTAGATAGGAAATCACAAAAAAGAAGAGAAAATTTGTAAATATGGGTCTGCAAGTCTAAGTGCACCCAAATTAAAAGAAGAAAAAATGTTAGGAAGTAGGCTAGGTAGGTAGCTGTGTGGTTGCAGAATGATGATTTATGATCACTTTTGTGTTTTGAAGTGTCATATCTTTACAGATCACAGTGCAGGCAGTCTTGCATTCAAAAGAGCTCAAAGCTGGACATCACTAACTCCCCCCTCTTTATTTCCCCAAGTCATTTACTAACTTCCCCAAAGAGGTCAAGATCTGCTTGATTCCTCTTAGTTTCATCATCATCCATATTAGCTGCCTTGGTGAAGATCTGCTTCACTCAAGGATTTCAGTTCTTTACAAGTTCTTTTCCCCAAATTTAGCCTAAGGTCCCTGACCTTAGTGCCTGCTTATCACCTTCATATTAACTACTAACAGTATTATATAACTCCCTATCAGTTATCCCATTCCCCTACTAAAACTATGTACATAAAACTCCCCTATGTAAATATCCCCTCCCTGGCAATATAGCCATATTTTTATAAGTCTGGGGAAAAAATAGTCCATCTGGGACTGTTTTTAGCCCATCCGAGTCCTAACAGGGATTAATCTGACACCTGGTCAGATTAATAACCTCTCCCCTAGCCCTAAAACCCTCAAAAACCCATGTTCTATCCCTTATCCCTAAGTCCCAACTGTAAATATTTTAACTGCGCTCATTTTACATCCATAAAACCCCTTTTTCGCCCCTAACCCAAAGTTTTTGTATAAAATATTAACCCCGCCCGTTTTAAACCCCATAACCCACCTTTCCCTAAGTTTAAACCCCCGCATGCATATATTAAGTTTGGAATATACCGGGAATATCCCCGCTCATTAACCTGTCGCTGCCTCGTCCTTCCCGCCAGGCGTCCGATCCCCAGTCCCGCAGATCTACGGCTGGCAGGCCATCCCATCTCCGAGCTGCCCGAACTTTAGCGTCCGGGAGATGGGCGGTATTACCGCCATACCTGCCGCCACGCGTCAGCCTCTCGGGTGTGGCGGAGCCCCCTCCCCCAAAACCGCTCTCTCCCAAAGGTGGTGCGCCCATAAACCACTTACCGCCCTCCCCTGTGACGTAAGCCCCACGTCACATCCCACGTCACATCCCACGTCACATCCCACGTCACGTCCTACGTCACCCCCCTTGCCCAGTCACATGACACGTCATCCGCCTGCGTGGCCTCCTGCCACTGTACCGCTGAGTCACCTGCACACGTGTCCTGCCACCGAGTCCCTGCCACCGTACATGCCACGTCACCGTCCGTACAGGATGACGTCATGCTGACGTCATCCCGCCACATCATCATGCTGACGTTATTGCTTACGTCACCCGCCGTACGAAGTCCCATCTGCTGACGTCATCAGCACTTTTGGTGCGAGGAAGGCAAAATATCGCACTCTGGAGCCCCAGAATCAGATTTTGAGGCAGTTTTTGATGAGCGATTTGCACCTAAAGTGGGGAATCTTCAGGGAATCCTTTCATCACACAGCCCCCAGGAAGCCTAAAAGGTGCAAAAGGACCCGTTTTCAGCGCGAAATTTTTCAGAAGGAGCCGAAGATAGTTTCAGAGAGACAGAGGCCGAATAGCGGCCATAAATTTGTGATTAGACCCACAACACATCACGGCAGCATCCCAGATTTTGTCAAAGAGTATCAGAGGAGGAAAAACAGCCAAAGAGTATCAGCCGAAGATTTTTTAGGGGCTCGAAGCACCTGCACATTAATGAAGCCCCCCAGCAAAGTCAAATCAAGCAGCATAAGCCCATCTCTGCCTTCAAATCACCATTAAGGCATTCAAAGCCACAGGACAGCAAAGAAGCAGAAACCCATGCACATTTATTTTAGAAGACACTGCACCAAGCCACCAAGGACACCACAATTCATTCATTTTCTGATACGGTCGCCCTCAGCGCAGCCCGAGTTATTTCACGCATTCATTACTGATAGAGTTAGGTCAATAAATAATTTTTTATGACCTGTTAGGTCAAGATGTAATAAAGAACTTTGTAGATAGTTTGCCCTATATATTCAACCCTCTGTATAGTTTTAAGGGTTGGTCAATTGAGAATTTTCATTAGAGACTCGTTGTGTATACCTGAGTTTTTCTATAATCAAAGATTGCCGAAAGCTTGGAGATCAAATTGTCTATTGTAAGTGAATGTTTTGGAGACTGAAGACGGAATTCTTGTGCTGCAGCTTGAAGCAATAAGTGCCTCTTATCTCTGTTTATGTGTTTGCCATTATCTAAATAGCAGGAAGAAAGAATAGCCTAGAATTAGTTTAAATACTCTCTATGCTCAATTTCTGCTATTTCTTTATGTTTTCCTCTGAATGAATTGGTTATGAATATGAATTCCTCCTAGCTCATGTTTACCCCAATTCACCTGTGTCGGCCAATTATCTAGGGATTCTTCACTGCCCCTAGGTAGCGCTCTGTTATCTTCCCCTGCTAATCATGATTGAGAGATTCTTAACTGCCTCTCGTTGCTTAGCATTTCTTTCCATCCCTTAAAACCTGAAACATTGTTTCATGCTCAGCTATCTTGCTCCATTTTCCCTCACGGTTATCAAGGAAACGCACCAGTAGTCTTTCTCCTCGACTCCACGCCAATGGTTCGAAACCCTCAGACTATGCTCTGCCTCTCTACCTGAAAAATCAATTTTCCCACCAAAAACAAAACAAAAACTCTTCGAACCCAAGACCTAGCCTAAAATCCTTTCAAACAAAGCTAAATCTAAAGAGAGAGCCCTCTCTGACTACAGGTGGGCTAGAACCTGCAGTCCAAAGTTGGTTTGTGGTTACCTCGGCCGTATCCCTTTCCCACAACCTTCAGGGACAACCTGAGCGATAACACTCCCTAGGTAGAAGTGGCTAAAGGACAACTCTATTAGGTGTTTCCAACCCCTAAGGGGAACTAGCATTTCCTCAATCCACCCTTTCCATTGATAGATGCTAGTGAATAATAATGATGATGACTGAAGGGATAAGGCTTCATGGCCTCGTGCCATGGTTAGAGGGACCGAATGATGGGGATTCACATCCTAAGTGTATATATGTGAGGAGGGAGCAATTGTGGATGCATGAGTTACCAAATCGGCCTTTTTTTTTTCTATCCCCCTTATGCGCCTTTTAATTTTTCTTGATTTTTCCCTATATTACTGCTCATAGTGAGTTTAAAGCTTGCTTTGAATGAGATAGCAATTGTATCGCCCCTTAATGATGATTCATTTCATTACCCATCGAATTTGGGACATGCAATGGTTCCTTCTTTCGATGTAACAAAGCAACACGTGCTCAAGAACCTAGTGATGGCCATATTAGTCAGGTAGATATCATGCTAGACTTTTTCCCATGTGCTAATGCATATGTCCTTGGCCATCTTTTGCATTTTTATTTCCTTTCTTTTACTTTTATTATGGCCATGATATGCTCTTTTTTTTATTTTAGCTACATCAATATGCATGGGAAAAATTTTCAAGTCCTACCCAGGTATGTGGATGTATGGGTGCCAAATCTCAAAGGGATTGTTAAACCCAAAGAATGGAGGTGAGATAAGGGCTTGTAATGTGATGGGCCTCCAAATTAGACACAAAGTAAGGCCCATCTAACATTTATTAGGCACATGAAGGCTATATTAAACTTCTCCCTCTACACTTAATAATTTTTTTTTAGCATTAATATGTTCTTAGGAATTTTTAGAGATGATTGCATATTATGTGCCTAATATTACTTATTTTTGTAGAATATTGTGAGAATATTGGGTAGGTTATGAAGATTTGGAGGAGGAGATAATCTAGGGAATTTCTCCCTACTACAGGAGAACCAATATTGGATAATAAATGAACAAAATATCATGAATTTATTGAAAAATTCTAGAGCTCCGGCGATTGAGAAAATCTAGGAATGTGTTCCTTGTCATTTAATGCAAATTCCTAGTGTTGTGAACCAGTTCCACTATTTGAGGGATTTTGGAGGGGAAATCTTCCTCCCTTCAAGGAAAATGCTTCCCCATCAATATTTATAAGTACCAATTCAAATTTTCCTCTAGAGGCAAGTATTTATTAGTCTTCTTGTGGAAAAAACTTGTTCTTTAGATGCTCCACTTTCATTTCTAGTAGGGATGTACTTGGATTAATTCAAATAATGAAGTCACAGTGCTATTTTTAGCTTCTAAATATTGGTTTACTTCATAGGAATCTGATTTTCCTTGGGTTTGGCTATATCAGGAGCATTAAATCCCTCTTGTATAATTTATTTACGTCCTTTGAATGTTTTTTTCACCTGCATCTCTTATTTTTGCATTTATTATTCATGCTTCTTTTCTTGTAGGTTACATTGGTTATATTACTGAAATGTGTTTCTTTTCAGGTCATTTACATAGTCACAAGCATGATGCATCCTTTTAACGTATTTTAAAATTAATCTTCATCATTGAACTACTTGGATTGGGTTACTAGTTCATGAATCTAGAATTTATGGAAATCCCATGTAGCAAAATGGTAGTAATTTTCTCCTATTTTTTAGAACGTGTCAATGAGATTAATTTGAGTTGATTCCACTTGTATTGGGTCATAAAAAAATTCAAGCTAATAAAAAAATTTACCCCATAATATTTTCACTTGATTAGGTTAGTCATTTGGTAGGCTAACTAGCTCACTAGATCTTGAATTTCTAGTTTTTACAATAGTAATTTTCTGCTATTTTTTAGCACTTGTAAACAAGGGTAATTTTGGAGTGATTCCACTTGGAATGAAATCCTAAGGCATCCCACTTAATAAAAAAAAAATCCCATCTAATTTGAATTTGGTTTACTTGGGAATTCGGCAATTTATCTCCTCCTATAGAAAAATAGGGTCTCTTGTAGCAACTCCTATAGCACTCTTGTAGCCCTCCTGTAGCACGTGTAAACTTGACCAGATGTACCCCAAAAGCTTGGTTTTTTTGTCTTAGGCTTGAATCATGACCCTTCGGATCTGAATCTATGATTAAGTAAGACCAAAATACCTCTAAACCCTTGCCTCTTATCCATTGTAATTCACCTTTGCATTTTTGGGTTAGAGGATATATTCATGACTTGAAAAGAATAATGATGATTTTCATGAAGCACCTTGTGAACTCTATTGAAAAATATATCTTGAATCTAGTGATTGAAGAATGATTTCATAGATTAGTATTATTTTTTATGTAACATTTACACTCTACAAATATGTTAATGCTTACATTTCTACAAATAGGATTAACATTTACATTCATGCAAAGTAGAATAGTCTTTCCTTCCTACAAAAGTAACTAGGATTTCCTCTCTACAAAAGTTATTAGGTTTCCTCTCTGCAAATAGAGTAACATTTCCATTTAAGAGGCTTGGATTTCACAGCATTCACTTCATTGCATCAGATCAATGAAAGAAGGACACATTGCATGTTGCACATATAGTTTTGACACCTCTTAAGTTTGTATGAACCCTATGTTGATAATTTAAGTTAGCCTTGGGAGTTGCAACATTCTTGTTGCAATACTGAGGCTCATCAATTTTTGGAGCCGTCATTGGGGAGGTGTCAAAGTATGCATTTTTTTCTTCCATAGTCGATTCATTTCTTTTACTTTCTGCAAGAAAAAAAATTTCATTAGACATATTTCGTTTCAAAGTAAAAAAAATGCATTGCATTAGCATTCTTATTCAAAAAAAAATTATAAAAAAAATCTACTTCTCCAACACCAAACCCCCCCCACTTGATCACATGGTGCAGTAAGAGCCACATCACCATCCACTTTTTCACATAGAAGAACAAGAGGTGGAAGAGAAGGTAGAAGAAATGGATGGAGATGATTGTTAACACCAGAAAATCGTACACATCTTGGCACAATCCAGAAGATAGTAAAAGGTGTCCAATAGAATGCACAAGTGAACATTTTCTAGCTAAATACATCATGAAGTTTAAAGAACCAAATTTCTCTTAAGGTACAAAGTTTATAAAGTAAAAAAAATTGATGTCACGCAGTGATTTCTTCAATAAACATACACACACAGAATATCCTTCGAAAGTTGTGCAGTTACAGAAAAGGATGACTCAATGATTCGGGACCACTCCACACACTTGTGGTCAATTCTTTGATAGGAGCTCAGTGAAGTATAATCGAATTTGAGTTTCCTTAAAGATATGAAGCAGTCAATGGAATAATCTTGTCTTACTCATGTGTCATTATCATGAATGAACCAAGAGGGGGGAGATGGATTCAAAAATTCTATATAAATAGGCCATGGGAGAGCCAAAATATGAGACATTGTTATGCTAGCCAAATTTCTATCATAGCAAACCACCATTCCATTGTTGAAGCCAAAGATGGGAAGAGCAATAACATGTTGTCCATATTTCTTCTATTAGGGGAATTTTGAGGTCTAAAATGGGCCTCATAAGAAAAATTCACAACCAAAATAAACTTTATAAGAACCAATAGGATTCAATATGATGATGTCAATCATGGGGGATGATTCACCATTTTTGGAGTAAAAAAGTAAAAATATTAAAAAATAATAAAATAATAAAACTACTTTTTCAACTCGTATTTTCAACTTATCTCCCTAAAGTTTTACTCAAATTTCAAGCAGGAGTACTCGTTGGATGCAAAATTTAATTCCTCATCCAAGGAGTACCCATGTTGCATACTTTCGATGGACCCTGCTACACAAAAATGAGAAATACATGAAAAACGTGATTGCAATCACGTTTTTCATGTATTTCTCACTTTTCGTGTAGCAGGGTCCATCGAAAGTATGCAACATGGGTACTCCTTGGATAAGAAATCAAATTTTTTGTACAACAAGTGTTGTCACTCGAAATTTGAGTAAACCCATAGGGAGATAAGTTGAAAATACAAGTTGATAAAAAAGATTTTTCTTTTTTCCCTCTAAAATTTGATGATATATTATAATCTTATTTTATTATTTCCATTATTATTTTATAATTTCCTTAGGAGGTCTATTTTAGACCTCAAAATTTCCCTAATGTAAGCAATTCATCATCCTAGTGAGAAAAAAGGAATCCACCATTGGAGAGTCTTCATACTTCTTTAAGAGAAAGGAGAAACTTGCAAAGAGATCGAGGAAAAGAAACCCCCTCGTTGAGGATTTTTGAGCACCATAGCTCAAATAATTCTCTTCAAGTGTCTAAGGTTCATCTATTGTATTGAAAATCTACTACCATCAATCAATAAAGGGAGTTCTTTCCATTATCTTATTGATTTATTTTCTCCATTTGAGCATTGTTTGTGTATTTACCTCTTTGTTTAGTTTATGTTTATGTATGCATTGTTTGCATTATTTATAATGTTGTGTTTATTTAAGTATGTCCACTAACAAAACCAATTCTTCTTGTGATCCTTTGCAGTGAACAATCAACTGCTAAGGAGGTATCTTTTGGTACACCATTGCCACAAAAACACTACCACAGGAATGAAAACCATGCAATTGTCTCTTCATTACTCTAAAGATTGTTTTTGTAGGACTTTCTCTCTGCACAACCATCCTACAAGGCACTCAACACTTCTCTAGAACTTTTACAGATCTCAAGGACCTGTTCTGAGCCCGCAAAAGCGAAAATTTTCTTGTTCTTTCTTTCCCGCATGGATTTTTCTCTGACAGACATGTGCGCATGCGTCTGTGTGTAGCTAAATTGGCACGGTCACTAGAAAGAAGAAATGAGCCTTGTATTTTTCTCTTTTCTCAGGTGATTGGCATCCTTTAGTGAATTTCCTTCACCTCTACATTCTGTATTTTTTTTTTCAATACCCCTGGGTGCTTTACTAACCTCAATTGGTGGAGTAATTAGAGTATTTTTCATTTTCAATACGCACATAGCTTAATTAGGGAGAAAAGTAAGTGGCCCAATTCCACATATGTTTTTCAAACTATTTTTCTAGAATTTTCCGCAAATCGCATAGCTTAATTAGTAAACACGAAAGTGGCCCATCAACTGCAAATCTCACTGCTAACCAAAGCATTTAATTTGTCATTTTTTGGGACTAGGTGCAAAGGCTATTAAAGAAAGTAAATAATCTTTGCTTCCCTTTCATCTCTTAGACGAACCTGGGCTTGCATATGAAAACTTTCTTGAAAGCATTTGAATTTCCATCTCCTTTGTTAAACTCCACATAGTTTAATAGGAAAAGAGTAAGTGCCCATAATTGACAATATATTTCTTTTTTCCATGCAAGGAAAAATCAACACTTGGTGTAATTAGAAGGACATTATAAAGGATCATCGCATATCCGCATCTTATCACACTTTGTATGTTCACTTGCATCACACACTAAGCTTCAATAAGCTTCGTACTCAAGGGAATATAGTTTTCGGAGCTTTGGATACTTAGTCTATTTTTGCTTACAAAATCACTCCATAAGTGAATTAAGACTCCTTAAAAACAACCATAACTTAAACCAACTAAGTTTCCCCACACGAGCCACCAAAAATTTTATAGTTCAGGTTAGGACCATTAGGGGTAGGCATCCCATAAGCCGCTATGGTCATTTTACACCTTTGAAACATAGTTGTTTAATATTTAGGGAGCTTAAAATCCTTCAATCATCCCACAGAAAAGAATACCCGAGCATGGCAAGGACCCAATTCAAAGGGGGTTTGGCTTAGTTCTAGTACATGCAGTACTCATTAGGGCTACTATTGAGAAGCTAAAGACTCGAAAGCTCACGTGGGACAAAGGTACTTTAGTGGCCAAAATATAGGGTATCCTTTCCCTACAGGTTATGGTGTAGGCAACACTTTAGCCTTATTACCATTACCTTGGTTAATTCTTTGGCTGCTAGAAGGCACTGCCAATTTTTTCGGGATGTTGCCCTAGGATCCATCAGAAGATATATTCGCAAGGCCCAGTTACTTTGAGAGTGGAAAGGATGATTAGGTCTACATAGGATCTTCTATCATATGCAAAAAAAACCTTTTTCTAGCTTGCTTGATCACATAGCTTAAATTATAAAAGGAAAATAAACCATTTATATTTTTACTTTGTTTTATGTATGTGATCATATTGCATTGATACTTATCTTCTTCCCTCACCATACACAAAGTAGCACACACTCTAATCAACACCATAGGGGACCCCACAACTCCCCGTCGATCTAGATGTTTTTTAAACCCCCCCATTATTGGGAGGTGTGTCAGGACTCCTTCCATTTAGGCGTAGAGGACGTCACACAACCACAATTATTGGATCTTCCTTTACTGGTGCATATTTGCTTGGAAACCCTACCTAGAAAAGTACACCTTTCACCACTCTAGAAGGGTCCCCAAGTACTACCCCCTTTGGGAGCCCACACACTACTCCTCCAGATAGTTCTTGAGACAACCATCGAGGTAGTCCTCCTAAGACTTCACCACAGAGGACCCCTTTTCATATAGTTGTCCAAAATCATTTTACGATCGTAGGTAACACACAAATACCATTTTTAGCTTCGCTAAACCTACCATATTTAATCAAGCTAACCAATGACGTGATCGCCCATGGCCAGAATTGGTCAACTATGCCCACCAAGCTCCCTTCGGATATTCAAAAGTTCAAAGGAAAATAAGGTGAAGACCCAGGAAACCATGTCATGAATTTTCACTTGTTGTGTTCATCTAATAGTATCACCGACGTTACTATTAGATTACGACTACTTCAATGCATCCTAATTAGGCCTACAACAAAATGGTATGTTGACCAACCTTTTGCATCACATGAAAAATTTACCACATTAGCTACAACTTTCCTCACCTTCTTCCAGCTCCCAGTCCACCATGATTTGGGTCTGGAACTCCTCACCCACTTCAAACAAACACCTTCTACCCACATCTCGGATCATATACATGAATGGCGAAAATGTCGTAGCCTGTGTAAAACCTAGTTTGAAGATAAAGTCCTCTTGGACTTATTCTTGAGATCCTTCACATTTGAAATATCCAAAGACCTGTAAAATTCATTCTCGCAAGCCGAGGAATAAGACATTAGTAAAGCTCAACAATTGGAGCTTATTTACACCCAGTACGGGTACATCTATCATGTGCTTCCAAATGCCCTGCACTTGCAAACTTATAAAGAGATTCCAGGTGCATCCAATGTTGTTGATGGATTGATTGGGTCCATTACCAAAAACCCACTCAACACCAGTTACCAGTACCCTGGATATTCATTCAATGACCAAGCATTTGATGCTACGTAGAACACACCACCATTGCAACATATAGGATACTACCCCAGTCAACCCCCACCTATGTAGAATACGGTCAACAGGGTTAACCAATATCAACCCCCTCAGGGAGGCTCATATCCTCCCCCATAGGAAACCAATACTCTTCTAGGAATATGGACATAATGCCCTCTTCCTATAATCCATATATTAACCAGGTACAAGGAAACCAATATTCTCCTTTCCCTGCACAACAACAAAATAACCCACCAATGCAGAATAATGCAAGGGTGAATCTAGTGCAACCTTCTCTCATTTCACAGTAACAGTCAGAGGAACAACTTAATCGAGCTAACCCCTTGAATATTGCTAAGAGAAAACTTAAAAACAAGCCAAAGGGAGAACCCGACCAAGGGGACAGCAACCAATAGCGACCCCCACGGGAATCAAGGAGGGGTAACCCTAACCATAATCAAAACTGGGATCGACCAAAAATAACCCATAGAAACAAGGAAATAACACCATTCTATGTACTAATAATTCCTATGCTATATGTGGGGAATACGGTCATTATAACCATCAATATCCTCAACTTCCTGACTTAAAAAGGATAAAATGTAGTAGGGGGAAAGGAGGTCAACAAACTGTAGTAATGCAAGATCCCTTCCCCCATTAGGGAGTAATTAGCACTCAGCAACAAACTCCCCACTCTCATCCATTTGGAGGGAACCCCCATAACAATCCTAATCATGATATTTCATGACAAGAGAGGATATCCTCTTGTAAACATGGAATCAAAGTTATGAAGCTCCCCCATAGCCCAATCCATCCACCTCGACTATGGTAATACCTACAAGATCGTTGACCATTCCTCGACCTTTTGTAAAATCTATGCCAAAAATGGTCAAAGGACCTTTACGGTGCGCGAGGCACGACTCAAAAGTTGCTCATAGCTACAGCATAGTCAACAACTTAACACAATCACCGTTAGCCATGTCAGCATTAGAAGTCCTGTAAACATGCCTAACCCAATGGAAAGCCTTACTTTCTTCTCTAGGTGCAATCGACCCATCCAATTCTCGCGTAATAGTATTTGAATTGGATAAAGCTACTCCATGACTCCCATTATTTGTTTCTTTCCAAATTCTCATCTCAATCCAAAACATTAACATCTAGCGTTGCATTGTTGAAGAAGGGGCCTCCACATGCATCATGTCCAAATCCATTTGGCAGAAACTAGGATCCCCTGAACTCAAGCCTTCTGACATTACACTTAGAGTGTATGATGGGCGCCCTTCTGCTCCCGTTGGTCTATACCCTAGCATGCTTGTTAAGTTGGTTGGAAAACTATGTTAATAGACATCAAAGTACTAGACACCCAGTTGGATTACAACATCTTACTAGGAAAAAGCTACATGTACGAGATGCTCACAGTCGTCTCATTGATGTTTAGAATAATGATGTTCCCCCATGATGGAAAGATCATTACTATCACTCAACTCACATACTACGAGAAGGAAAACTTACCTACACCTGACAGTGTGCTACCCTTAGTATCATCTTCCCATGAGTTGATCACTACTTACACTGAGCTCAACCCGGGCTATTTTAAGCCATCAACGCTGCTAGGAACATTCCCAAGAGACCCTTTGGTGCTACAGGAACTTTTCCCAAACACCAGAGCACTGTTGTGCATGATGACCTCATCAAATGCCACCCAAAATCAAGAACTAGTTCTGGATGCTAACAATGATATTGTTACCAATCCAACCTTCTTGCCTAATTCCATCACTCATACGCCCTTCTTATATCCCCCACCTAGTTTTGTCTCACACCAAGTCATCACAACACTCTCGTTTCCCGATTTAGCTCTTGCAATACAGGTATGGTATTTGGCCCCACAGACCACACTAGCAAGCACAAGTGTCACTGCAATAGGGGTCAGCCTTATTCCTCCTAAGGACAATGTGATACCCAACACAATGCTTACTTAGGTAGCGCTCACATCACAAGTAATGCCTGCACTGACACAAACCAGTGCAAAGACAAGGGATAATAAAAGATGTAAAAAGGCGGAAGCTTCAAACACTCCCTCCTCTAGGGTCCCTCAACCCTGCGCATTATGTGAAATAGTAGGGCACCCCACCAATAGGTTCCCCAAGTTAAAAGCGATCAAAGCCCTTCTACATGCCCCAAAAGAGCCTATGACTCCTCCTCCCCCTGTCAGAGAAAAGAACACACCCACACGTCTTAAAGCATTATGCACCAACCACGCATGTGCCATCTTCTCAGAGTATATGAATTATGCTCATTATTTCCCCAAAATCCCTCGATATCAGGATGCGTTAGGTTCTCTCACGCACTCTAATACCCCATTATGCTCCACAAAGGATGGCTCCAAAAACATTTTTTACGTTGTAAGGGAAGAAGCTTCCTGCTTCTATCCTTCGACAAGACCATCAACCCCCAATCGCGATTGGAGGCAACCTCAACAAGAAAACGACATATCATTGCCTACTTACGCTTTGTGCGACACGCTAGAGCATTTGATCAACTAATGCTTGAGTTAAGGGCATTCAACTAATTATAATTGGTTCCCCAAGTCATTCAAAGCACCATATCAAGGCATAGGCATCATCACACTTGCCATATTTGTGTAGGAAACCATCATGTGCGACATTGTACCCATATTTCTCAATTATATACGTTGTTAGGATTCATGCAACGATTCATCATTGATAATTCTGATTCAGTCACATCATATGTTGAACTATCAAATCATTCACCACCCACTGGGAATGAAGCATCTCGTTCCATTCTATGTGTGTTTGAGGAGAAACGACAACCAGCAATAAGGTAGGGCCCTTGTCATTTCATCTCCCATCACCACCATCAATCCAGATCAGATATTCCATCCCTAACAAGGAATCAAAACCCCATACTATGGGAAATATCATCCACTCAGTTAGTTCTAGACCAATATATGGCATCTGTACCGATACCTCTCATAGCACTGAGCCATGCCCTATGTTACACACATTTCGGCAGCTTAGGATTCAATGCAAACATCTTATTGAAGAAGCTATTTTCACCCCTTTCACACTAAAAATAACGCAAGAGATTCCTCCCAAACAACCACAACCACCCATAACTGAGATTCTTCCACCACCCAATGCTGATGATAGACAACATCATATATGATTCATTTCATCATCTGTAGGAACCATGATTCGTATTGTCTACTCATCATTTTTTGGTGTCGAGACTGCAAAATCCACTTCAACAGTGGTAACATCACTGACGGTGCAGAACCATCTCATCTACACTTTTTCAACCTCTCTTGGTTCTATGGCATAAACCAACGAATCATATTCTTGTTTATCGACCAGAACAACCAGGTCTACACCTCAATTTCATGACTTGGCACAACCCAAGTCAACACTAGATAATCGTTTTCACTCAGATGAAGATATTCTAGATGCCATGACGAACCTGAATATCCTTGGGATGCCATGCATCATCGTTCATTTTTTCTACTCGAAAAAACATTTGTTCCCAACAACACACAAACTCATGACATTTGCGCCATTGAATCAAAATATTTACTCCCACTAGGAAAAGTCAGTTGGTTCAAAAATCCCATCCAGCACTTGATGCATTTGAAGAAGGGAACATGTCCAACATTTCACCTACCATTAAGGTGAATATTTTAAACAAACCTGGAAAATTTGAAGAGATCTCGCTAGGGGCAACATGCTCAACTAAAGAAGTAACTGCATATAGATCCTCGTTCCAAGGTTACAAGGATATTTTTGCATGGGATTACTCATAGATGTTGGGTATCGGTCCCACCATAGTGGAACATCACAATGACACATGGCCTGACGCCCATCCCGTCTCGCAGAAACAAAATCAATTACTTCCTTCGAAGGCAACAACAATGAAACAAGAAATTGATAAGCTTCACAAATATGGATTTATCTACCCAATTTCTTACACATCTTGGGTTTCCAACCCTATACCCGTTATGAAAAAACAGGGCACCATTCACGTTTGTACTGATTTTAGGGATCTAAACAAAGCATTCCCCAAAGATAATTACCCAATGTCATTCATTGACCAATTCATTGATGTGTGCACAAATCGTGAAGCCTTATCCATCATGGATGGGTTCTCTAGGTACAACCAAGTTCATATTCACCATACAGATTAGTACAAACCTGCATTCACAACCCCTTGGGGAATGTTCACATGCAAAGTTAAGCCTTTTGGGATTAATAATGTTGGCGCCACCTTCTAGCAGTCCATGAACTACATCTTCCATGATCTAGCTCATCTCATCCTTGCATATCTATATGACCTTACAGTACATTCCAAAAAATGTGCTAACCATTTAGAGGACCTTCGCCTGGTCTTCCAAACATGTCAACAATGTAACCTATGCTTGAACCCTCTCAAGTGTGTATTTTGTGTCAACTCTGAAAGACTACTGGGTTTCATCATTTCCTAGCAAGGTATCAGAGTTGACCCTCTCAAAGTCCAATCCATTCAGAAGTTACCTCCCCCAAATACATTAAAACAATTATTACAAAGCTTGCAGCGTAAGGCCAAATTCTTATGACGCTTTGTATGTGATTATTCTACTTGTGCGTAAGGTTTCTTGCGCCTCCTTCATCAAGATATCCCCTTCCAGTGGGATGATCAAGCCCAACAATCATTTGACACTTAAAGGATGCATTATCTCAAGCTCCTTTGATTAGACCCCCTGACCACAACAAAGAATCTACCCTATACCTATCTACATCGGAGGTAGCCATCATAGGGGTATTAGTCCAAGATGGACCAAACAACAAGGAACACGTAATTTATTACGTTAGCATGAACTTATCCAGGCCTGCATTGAAGTATGAGATAGAATAAAAAATTTCCTTAGCCCTAGCACATTCTATACAAAAGCTTTGGTATTATATCATCCTTAGAACCACTACTATAATAGCAACCATCAACCCCATGAGGTATCCTCTCACTCATTGTATGATGAACCACATTAAGTATGCTCGATGGGTGGTTATTCTATAAGAATTTGATCTACAATTTAACTCCCATAGGAGAAAAAAAAGCACTCATCCTTGTTGAGTTCATCACGAACCTCCCAACAAAGACCCAAGGCTCTCTTGTTAATGAGGCTCTCCTTGATGAAAATATATTTTTAATATCAACAGAAAACCCCTGGTATGGTGATATCCTCCTCTTTTTACAAACTCAAAGGTTCAAACTCTAGCTTACTCATGATAATCGTAGGCATAGACGCCAACAGGCCCCCCTGATACCTTCGATTAGCACATTTCCTTTATCAACATGGAATCGACACCATCCTACATCACTACCTCGATCATCGACAAGATGAGCAAGCCTTAAATCACTACCATGGCAGATCTTGCAGTGGCCACCTCTCAGGGATGGCGACTATCCAAAAAATTCTTTGTGATAGTTATTTTTGGCCCACCCTCTTCCACTATTACATACAAATAGTCAAACAATGTGAGCCATATTATCATAAGGCAGGAGCACCACCTGCTCCCTTACACCCATTCATAGTGGCCGAACCCTTCTGTAAGTGGGGCATTGACTTCATGATGTGTAACCCTCCATCATCCAGCAACCACAAATACATTGTGGTCGTTGTAGACTATTTCACCAAATGGGCAGAAGCAATGCCCACATATAATAACACCACCGAAACTGCCACACGGTTTTTCTTCTACCATGTCATAACATGGTTTGGTGTTCCCAAGGAGTTGGTTTTAGACCACGGTAACATTTCAAAAATGAAATATTTCAAGAAATATCCCAACACCTTGGTTTCTTTCACAAGTTTGCATCACCATACTACCCCTAGTCCAACAAACAAATATAAGACATTAACGAGGTCCTGAAAACCATGTTACAGTGTATGGTGAATACTCACTGTTGAGCAATAAAAAGGTGTCTTTTAACCCCTATTTACCCTACATTAATTATCAATCCAGGTATGATTTTTTATCTCAAGAGTGTACTCAGTCTGAGGCGGTCACTTGTTCAAGAGTAATGCTTGTAGTATAGTGCTTGCAAAAGTAAATGAATGCTGGAAACAAACTCTAATTGTAATGGCAAGAAACTCAAATGATTTGTAACTAAATCATTCACTTAAGAAACTACAACAATCATCAATCAAGGATGCAGTAATGATAACTCTTTCCCCTGTAAACTGATGTAAATGAAAATCAATCAAAGACAAGACCTCCAATCTGAGAACTTAGACAGCAGTAGTCAATGTTCGTTACAGTTGTAGATCTTTCTATCCACACCAAAGAAAATGCTGGAAATAACAATTCAATTAGCGAAAAAGGAACAACAACTAATCTATTGAAAAGATCGAACAACAAAGCTTAATCTACAGAAATGAATTTAGTAGCAACCTTAACTGAAAGGAATTGAACAACAATCTTTAACTAATAAAGGAATTGAACAGCAATCTAAGGAAGGAACAACAAACCTAAGTAAGTCTATAGAAATTGAACAACAAACTTAATTAAGTGTAAAAACACAATGACTATAGAATCGATTATCTTATTCTAGTATAATGGACATTAACCAGAGTTATAGAGGAATGACAATTGCAGTTATAATGGAACGACAGTTAACTAAACAGAAATCACAATTGTAAGTGGATTGTAGTTAAATGAACAGCAATATCAATCTATAAATGAACAGCAATAGCAACTATAAATAAACAGTAGAATCCAAATTAGACAATGCAATATTGTTTCAGAAGGAACAACATAACATTTTCAGTTGTAAATAACAATCTTGCTATCCAATTACGATTTCGATATAATAGAGCAATTCAATGAAATGTTCAGAAACGAAAGATTACTGAATAAAGAAAGTTAAGGAAATGCAAAGAAAATCAAACCACACATGACTCTAATCGTAAAATAATGATGCAAGAAGCAAGTGATCCACTAGGGCCGGGCCCTTAGCCAGCAGGGAAGCACTGCTGCGGTTACTCCAGGATCAGATAATGGAACAGCAAGTAAGTTATATATTAATCATAAATGGTAGAGTTACAACTATCGCTCTTTAAAGAGATTCGATGATCAAACTTAAGATTACAACAATAA
Organism: Pinus tabuliformis; assembly: GCA_031772625.1. Classification (NCBI taxonomy): domain Eukaryota; kingdom Viridiplantae; phylum Streptophyta; class Pinopsida; order Pinales; family Pinaceae; genus Pinus; species Pinus tabuliformis. Next base: position 703,649,244 of record CM062815.1, on the reverse strand, counting down.
GTTCTGCAAATCAACCATAATATCCGCCCCTTGGGCTACTAGCGTTGTCCCTTTTTATAATGGCCAGGCAGAAGTATCAAGAGTACCAATAAGCCTTGGAACAGTGATCCCTCAGGATCAAAGGATCCTGAGGGATTCACTACATCTTTGATCTTCAGTTATCATTTTGTCTTCTTGCACTGATACCGTGTTTCCTCTTCCCTTTCCTGGGTCATGCACTCTGATCTTGATCTCCTCGTCTGGATACGGCTTCCTATCAAAGGGACAGCAGTTGGTTCTGCTTTGTCTTTTCCTCCTGAATAGTGATTTTCCATTTTCTTCACTTTCTGCATAGAAAAGGACAATAATTAGTCATTTTGCACCAATCACAAATCTCCTTAATTCTATCATAATTCTTCAACATATTACCATCTTAGAATGTAAAGAAGTTGTGATTTAAAGGAAAAGATAAAGAAATAAATGATAAATACATACCTTTTCCAATGCTCAACACACCCCCCTGCTTACCCTTTTTCATGCCCTCATGAAAACATTGTAATTGACATGCAAGGCAATTAGGGAATAGGTTAGAGAAGGATTTTCATGCAGTGGTCTAAAACCATGATTTCTAGCTAAAACTTCAAAAATATGCCCTGTCTGGCCTTCAGGAAATTCATATAGGGCCCTATACCCTGGTGCAGGATACTAGATGATTGGACTTCGAAACCTACAGCCTAACCAATACGGACCTTCTCTCAAGATGAGGTTACCATAGGTAACCAGGTGATCAACAGCTAGCTTAAAATTTTCGTAATTGAATGGCTCTCTGTCTTGAACATTCCAATTGGAAGTCTTGTATCGGAGTTTGGCTGCTGCTATGGCAAGGTCTTTGATGGCTAGGAAGTATTCTACCCCTTGCTGGACAACTGTTGTGTGAATGGGTCCCAATGTCTGGATCACACCCTTCTTTCTCATTAAGCTTCTATGCTTATTCCACAGTTGCAATGGGTTTCTTGGTTCACCCCTTACCCACAGATCTAACCCGTTCTCCTGTCTCTGAAAGGTATTATGGGCTTTAAGCCATTTTATTTGGTTGATAGCAAAAGAGATGAATGCTTGAAGCTAGATATCACCCACAAAAGGGCTAGGGTTCTCTTCCGTTTCACCGTCCAACACAAGATTATGCAAATAAAACTCACATAGCAATCGCTGGACTTTCACCCCATAATGTTTACAACAGTTTATAAAATCATCAATAGTTTTTAACTCTATAGGCACCCCTGCCTTGACAGCCTTAATTTTCAATTGTAAATACCTTTCCATAAAAAACAAAGCATAGTTTTTGGCAGGTGCCCTACATGCTAGAACATCAATATATAGAGAACATAGGGTATCCATTTGACTCATAACTATGTCTAGTCTATTGGTTACCTTTTTAACTTTTTCCTCTGCCCTTCGCCATCTATCGAAGGCCTCGCTTTCCAATGCATTGATGTTCTTTACCTGCCGCTATAACTTCTGATATTTCTACTGAGGAATAGTTTCTTCTGTGAGATTTTCTATCATTTGCTGGGCCTGTGCTAGATCCTTTTGAAGTCTCACTATCCTAGGATCATTGTCCATCAGAACATTTTTGGGCTGGAGATCTACCTGGATCTCCTTATTGTGACATCTGGCTCTTATAGTCTGTGTTTCCTTCTCATGAACTGTCCGGTCGGTTGTGATGCTAGAGGACAATGCCTTTGTCTGGACGTCCTTATTACAGACTGGTGTGCTTTTTGTTTGGGCCTCTGCATTTGTAACAGTCACATGTTGTTCCTTGTGGTCCTAAATGATAATGGGTTTGCTTTGAGCCCTTTTGATCTTCATTTTATGGGGTTTCGCCTGGGTGGCTGCATCCTTTTCTCCAAGGGTTCTTTTTGAGATTTCCCCCATTTTTAGGACCCTTATTTGTTTAATTACATTTAGCAGTCTCTGTTGTTCCTTTCACATCTTTTTGATTTCATTTGTTTTATTCAAAGGAACAGTTGTTTCTTTTCTTGGGCCTGAGCTTTGTTCTTCAGGGATTGTACCCTCGCCCTGGCTTATTTCCATGTTTTCTGCTTGGAACACTTCTTTAGTGTTCTCATCCTCCTGATTAGGTTTTTAAGGGGAGGAAACCCGGGGTTGATCTGTTGTTTCCCGAGTGGCTTCTGCTTCTACTTCTTCTTCGTCATTCATTTCTTCAGATGCACTCTTATTGTGAGCAGAGTGTTCCTGAGATTGTCCTTCTTCTTCTTCCTCATCACTCATCTCCTTAGATGCACTCTTACTGTGAGTAGAGTGTTCCTATGATTGTCCTGCCTCGATATCGGGGTTGAGTGGGCTGTGGGGCTAGACATACTCACCCATATTGGCCAAAATTTGGGCCAATTCATCTTCTTGCAGAGGGTTTTGTAATGGGCTTTCGCTGGGTGGTTCTGCTTCCTCCCCTTCTTCCTCGCCGGAGTGCTCAGTTTCCTCTTCCGGTTCCTCTTCTTCATTTTCTTCTAATTCTTCTTCTTCATTTTCCCCTCCTTCAAGTTGTGGGGGTTGATCGTCCTCTGAGTCCTATATTTCTAATGGTTGTCTACTATTTTCTTGGGGATTTCCCAACATTCCTCTGCTTCTCCCCAATCTGGTAGACTGTCTTCGTTTTTGCAGTCTAATTGATGTGCTAGCAGTGATTTTTCGTTTTGGGGCTGGTAAGACCAATCCCCCATCTATTGAAAAAACCAATTCTTCCCAACTACTCTGCTATTGGGCGAGACTGTAACTGACTATTAGCCGAATTAAGCCGTGATGACTTACTATTGATTCTACATGATGAGATTTTCTTATACTTCGAGCAGCATCATGCAATAAAAAGTTTAAGTATGCGGGCAAATTTACAACACATTTTTGTTTTAATACAGCTAACAATTTGAGATGGCGTGGTCTTACCACGTCTTTTCTGCTATTGCATGTGATGTAGCTTTGGAGAATTCTAGCTAACTCTGCCCAAGGTTCTCCCAGGGTTGCAGGAAGGACTCCTTTTCCTTTGACAGTAAGGCTCTGTCCTTCGTCCCAGAAGATGGTTATAGCATCTTGAAGTCTCACTTTTTTCAGGGTCCATACTGGTCCAATAGCTGGCAGTCCCGATACTTCAGCAATTATCACATCTGTTACTGCTATTTGCCTCCCCCTCACCATGGAAAGATCTTCTTGCAAATTCTACAGAAATTCAATGGCCACTGTCTCATTAGACTGTTGTAGTCGGTTAATGTAGACAATCCATCCGGCTCTTACTAAAATTTTGCATGCAGCGTCAGAGACCATTAACACCTCCAGTTCGCTACGTATTGATCTGCCTCCCGTTTTGTTCAAGATTAGCACACAAAAACATAGAAATATCGATGGAACAGCAAGCTGTTCAAGATTTAGCACACTGTTAATTTTTGCAGAGCGAAAAAACAGAAATGGCGATGGAACAACAAGCTATGCATATTGGGAAATATCAATACTATTAAACTTTCTATTCTCGAGTTTTGATGGAGTCATAGTACCTACAAATAAGGAGTTGGCACATATGCCAGTGTATTATGGGGATCACCCACGCACCCCTGAAATGTGATAGGCCGTCCTCAGCCGACAAATAAAGGAGCAGCATGCTGGACTGCAGTCGTAAATAAAGGAATGACGTATAGATCCATGACATGTTTACAAAAATCAGCAGATTACTGAAATTGAGGCTTATGATGGAAATCGCAAATAAATATGGAAATGCTGTGAAATGATGCAAAAAATAGAGGATAGGACAGCTTGACGTAAGTAAAGGTTCTTATGCAGTCATTATCCAATTTAACCATTATGATTGATTTATAAATGATTTTCATGTATAAAAGGTTCAAAAGGGTTATATAACATAATCTCATTTCAAATCAATATAAAGATATAAGAAGAAGGGTTTATAATGACTATTGGTGTATAAAAAACATGACTTCAATACCATCAGCAGAGCTCTGTTGCCCATAGGTGTCCATAACCTTGATAGAGTTGCTTATTGCACCCTTGGAACCATAATCCTTTGTGTATGCCTAGGAAAGTGCTGTGCGATGTCAGAATGGAGGCCATTGTGCTGGCTTGGTAACCAGATGAATCACAATGTCATTCACAGGAAGGAGTGGAAAGGTGGGTAGGCCGGCTCGTGATGAGACCTCCTATTCCAAGGACTTTTTTATTTTTCAGATATGCCTCTTGGATCATATCCCTGGTGTGGTGGCCATAGTGGGAATGCCACTTCACTTGCTTCCTTATGATCATGGTAGGCTGGCTCTTGATGAGACCCCCTATCCTTCATCTGACAAATCATGTTAGTAATCATATAGATATATATATTTTTCTTTTTTTCTTTTCTTTTATATAGCACTTTCCTATTTATATACAGAGGATGGCTCATCACTCCTTAAGAGTAGGGATGGTGGAAGAAGTCTGAACATCTCAATAGAGGGAAATATGCCCTTATTCTTATTCAATAATAATGATCAAAGAGAATTATGAAATTTTAAGAAAGAACCACATGATAAAAATAATCAATCGAATTGGTTTTAGTGAAAATAAAGACAACAAAGTGATATAAATAGTTGTGTCCTTTCCTCTTTTTTCTTATCGATTCAAAGCAATTTCTCTAAAGATAATGATTTCTCTTTGGTTTGTTGATTTCAATATCCTCTAGTTTTTGTGTTCTTGCATAAATGTATAGATGTGCCTTAAATGAACCATCATTCGCAAAAATTCTCTAAATGATGAAGCACACACACTCAAAAAACAAAAAAAAATTGCACTCAAAAAAAGTGTTGTTCCTTAGATGGAACAGCTGCTATTCCTTAAGAGGGACAAGAAAAGAACATCTAGATGCAAAAATCATGGTTCCTTTAAGAGGAAGAGCAAGAAAAAGAAAAAAATACACTTGAAACTGTTGTTCCTTAAAAGGAACAGCAGCTGTTCCTTAATTGGAACAATAGCTGTTCCTTAAACAGAACAACAAATAAAGCAAGCGCGAAATAAAATATAGCTCCTTTGGCAGAACAACCTAAGATCATCCGAAATTGAAACTATTGTTCCTTCGGAAGGAATGACAGAAAGGAAAAAAAAAATCAAAGGAGGGTTGTTCCTTTAAAAGGAACGACAAAACAATCTGGCAGAAGTGTTGTTCCTTCGGAAAGGAACGACAAAAATTTGGAAATGTTGTTCCTTTGGAAAGGAATAGCAAAATGCGAAAGTGCTAAGGAACAACAAAATGTGAAAGTGTTGTTCCTTAAAAAAGAAACAGCAAAGAACAAAAGTGCTATTCCTTCGGAAAGGAACAGCAAAAACTGAAAGTGTTGTTCCTTCGGAAACGAACAACAAAAAAACGAAAGTGTTGTTCCTTTGGAAAGGAACAACAAAAATGCAGAGATGCTATTCCTTCGGAAAGGAACAGCAAAATGCGAAGGTGTTGTTCCTTCAAAAAAGAATAGCAAAAAGGTGGAAATGTTGTTCCTTCGGAAAGGAACAGCAAAAAGGTGGAAATGTTATTCCTTCGGAAAGGGAACAACAAAATGCAAGAGTGTTGTTCCTTCGGAAAGGAACAGCAAAAAGGCGGAAATGTTGTTCCTTCGGAAAGGAACAGCAAAATGCAAAAGTGTTGTTCCTTCGGAAAGGAACAACAAAAAGGTGGAAATGCTGTTCCTTTGGAAAGGAATAGCAAAATGCAAAAGTTTTATTGCTTCGAAAAGGAACAGCAAAAAGGCGGAAATGTTGTTCCTTCGAAAAGGAACAGAAAAATGCAAAAGTGTGGTTCCTTCGAAAAGCAATAGCAAAAAGGCGAAAATGTTGTTCCTTCGGAAAGGAACATCAAAATGCAAAAAATGCAAAAATGCAAAAATCTATACAGAAAGTAGTTTATACAAGCAGAAAAGAAAAACTTATGTACAAAATTTAAAAACAATGAAATTACTTAGTGAACCAATGCTGAGGAGGGATTATTTTCCTCAACAAGAATCTGCATATCTGAATCTTCCTAGAGTTGCTGGTAGAAGGATTCCCGAGTAAGCGGTTTATGGTATAGTCACACTCGGTGGCCATTTGCTTTAAAGGTATGTCCAGATCCATCAATAGTAGTCAAAGTAATGGTGCCATTGTCATGCACTTTCTGGATTTCATATGGTCCAAGCCATCGAGTCTGAAGTTTTCCCGAAAAATCCTGAAACCTGGAATCGTATAGGAGTGCCCAATCTCCTTCGTGGAAGATTTTCTTTTTGATTAGGGCATCGTGCCATTTTGCTCTCTGTTGTTGGATTAATGCAGTGTGTTGAAGAGCCAAGAGCCTAATTTCATCTAGCTCATTAATTTGTTGTAATATGTTAGTCTGGGCCTCTTTTAAATTCAGACCGACCTCTTGTGTTGTTCTTGATGTTTGTATTTCGAACTCTATTGGAAAGATGGGTTCCTTTCCAAATACTAGCTGATATGGTGAATAACCTGTGGTGTTTCTCCACGTTGTTCAGTATGCCCACAAGGCCTCCGGCAATCTTGAAGCCCAATCACTCCTGTGTGATGCAATGGTTTTTATAAATATTGTCTCTATCACCTTATTCGTGCTCTCTACTTGGCCATTTGCCTGTGGGTGATACGGAGTGGTAATTTTTTGCTGAATGTGATAATTTTTCCATGTTGCAGCTATTTTATTACCTACAAACTATGGTCCTCCGTCCATGATTATGTCTCTTGAGAGGCCATATCGGACAAATATTTGGAACAGGAAATGAATCATAGAGTCCTCTGTAGCTCTTGGAAGTGCCTCTACATCAACCCATTTGGTAACATACTCTGTTGCTACTATAATATATGTTTTCTAATTTGATGATGGGTTGATCGGACCAACAAAATCGAGCACCCAACACTCAAATGGTTTGATTACTAACTGTGGGTTTAAAGGCATTTCGTCGGACTATCTAGGGCGTCCTGTTCTTTGGCAACTATCATAGGCTTGAACAAATTTCTTAGTGTCTTTAAAGATTGTGGGCCAGTAATAACCTATTTGCAAAAGCTTGTGACCAGTCCTTCGATTTGCGAAGTGTTTGCCACACGGTCCATCATGACAAGCTTTCAGAATGTCAAATATTTCGTCTTCGCGGACGCATATTCTATTGTGCATATTTGCCCCTGTATTAAATAGGTAGTCCCCAATCCAAGAAAATTGGGTACTACGTTGCACAATCTATGTTCGTTCGTTGGGGGTTAGATTCTTTGGTAATTTTCCTACTGCTAAATAATTTGCAACATCAGCATACCAGGGTGTCTTGACAGTAACAGCAAACAAATGTTCATTTGGGAATTGATCTTTGACTATTGCTGCATCCGTTGGCTTTGGCATTTGTGAAAGAAAGTCAGCTACATGATTCTCTTTCTCAGGTCGATCTTTTATTGTGATGTCAAATTCTTGTAATAAAATCAACCATCTTGTTACTCTATCATTTGTAATAGGTTTATTTGCTAAATAATTTATGGCAGAGTGATCTATATATAAAACAACAGGATATCCAGTGATATAATGCCTAAATTTATTTACAGCATGTATTACAACTAAAAACTCTTTTTCAATAATGATATAGTTTAGCTCAGCAGGAGACAAATTCTTGCTAATATAATAGATTTCATATGGTTTTTTGTCTGTTTCCTGCCCAAGGACTGCTCCAATAGCTGTGTCTGAAGCATCCGATGAAACTTGGAATGGCAGGTCCCAATTTGGTCCTCAAAGCACTGGGGCTGTTGACACAAGTTTTTTTAGATCCTCAAAATCATGGTCGCATTTATTAGTCCAAACAAAATCAACATTCCCTGTCAGTGCATATAGAGATGCAGCTATTTGAGAAAAATGTTCTATAAATCTCCTATAATAACAAGAAAATCCTAGAAAACTACGTACCTCTGTCTGTGTGGTAGGAGTAGGTATTAACAAAATTATTTGAATTTTGGCCAGGTCTACCGGTATTCCGGCTTCTGAGATATAATGACCTAGGATGAGCCCTTTCGTCATCATCATATAGCACTTTTCATGGCTCAAGTAGAGCCTAGTGGCAATACATCATTGCAACACCTTTTCCAATGTGCCTAGTGCTGGTTCAAAATCATCTCCATATAGTGTGAAATCATCCATATATACTTCGACCCCTTCATTTATTAAATCTGAAAAGATGCTGAGGATGGCCCTCTGAAATGTGGCAGGGGCATTGCATAGGCCAAAGGGTAGGACTCTGTAGGCAAATGTTCTCCAAGGACAGTTAAAAGTAGTTTTGTCCTGGTCTTCAGGGGCAATTTGAATCAGATTGTATCCACTGAAGCCATCCAATAAATAAAGGAATTTCTTTCTCGCCAATGTGTCTAATACCTGGTCAATGAATGGAAGGGGAAAGTGGTCTTTTTGGGTTGCTTTGTTTAATTCTCTGTAATCTACACAAATACTCCACTTTCCATTCTTCTTTGGCACCACTACTAGTGGAGAGACCCACTTGCTATCAGAGATTGGATAAATAAAGTTTACATCTAAAAGTTTTTGTAATTCAGCTTTCACAATATCTTTCAGGTGAGGGTTGAGTCTCCGTTGGGGTTGGCGAATGGGTCTAACATCCTTTTCTGTATAAATGTGGTGTGTACACAGCTGGGGATCAATTCCCTTCATGTATGGATAATCCCATGCAAAAGCTTCCTTATATTTTCTCAGTAGTTGGAACAGCTTTCGTTCTTGTTCAGGAGTCAGGTTTTTATTGATGTTCAAGGTTTTTCCTGGCTCAATCTCTATAGTTTTGCTATTTGAAACAGAGGTAGTGGGTATTGTTTGATCATGAGTGTCTTTGAGGGGATCTTCTTCTAGTTCATTGTCAAATGTTGCCTCTATCATGTGACATTGTACATGGGATCTGGATTCGGATTGGTTAATGAAGTTGTTAATAACATCATCCTCTATTTGATCTTTAAAATCGAGGGCATCTTCTATGGTTAATGGGGACCTAATGTTTTCTATGAGGTATGATATAGGTTGTTTGTTAGTTTTTATTATTGTTACACTTGGCTGGGTTGGAGGGTATAGAGCTAGATTCTTGATGTTACTCCCTCTAGTTATGGTCATACTGCCTTGTCGGCAGCCAATGTAAGCATCAACAGTCACAAGCCAAGGTCTACCTAAGATTAACGGGTGTCCATTGAGTCAGTTTTTGGGGTTGATTATCAGAAAGTCAGCAAGATATTCCTAGGAATCTATGGATACCATTACATCATGTAGTGTACCTTCTGGCCTAACTACTGGTCGGTCAGCCAGTTCTAATAAGGTGGAGGTTGGTTCTACTGATGTAATGCCCAGTTTCTGGCAAGTGGTAGTTGTTAAAATATTAATTACAGCCCCTAAATCAACTAGGGAATTTGAAAAGGTTTGTCCATTGATTTGCACCGTCACTATAGGATTCCCTGGGTCTTCATATTTGACAGGTGCTTCTCTTCCTGATAACAGATCAGATAGGGTGCCAACTACTTGGACTGTGGGGTTAGTTGTTATTCTCCTCTTTGGCCTTCTTATACATAATTCTTTGATGGTTTTTGCATATATTGGGATATCATGGATAGCTTGGAGGAGTGGAATTTTTATGCGCAGATTTCTTAGTTGTCCTAGAATATCAAAGTCAGGATGTTCTATAGGGCATGGTATGATTAATCACTTTGGGAATGGGGGAGAAGACATGGTTGCTTGGTCATGAGTTTGTTGTCTGACCACATCCTCTTCTTGTAGTGGTTGTTCTACGAGTAACTGATTTTCAACTTGAGCATTTTTATCTCCCTCAGTTTCTATAATGCACCCAGACCTTAATTGAAGGTCGTTACACTCCCTTAGATCGGTTTTTAGTTCTGGTGTTTCGATTATTTGAATAGATTGAACCGGTTTATTATTTGGGTTCGGGTTGGGTTGGTCTGGGAGTTGCAGTCTTAAGTTGGACTGGGGATTTTGTTGTAGTGTATATGGCGCTGGTAGTGTAGGTTGAGGGAGTGGAATGGTTCCTGCTGGCTGATTCATCGGTCTTTGCCAGTTTGACCGCCAGGCTTGACTCTGCGAAGTGGGAGGGGACCATTGCATTAGATATGCATTTTTTTGCCAGTATGGTGAAGAATAAGGAAAATTTGGCCAATTGGATTGGCTTGTTTGATTTGGCCATGGTGATGAAGGAAATCGTTGTTGTGACCAATTTGAAAAGGGTGGCTAATTTTGCCACATTGTATTATACTATTGAGCATGATATTGCGGAGGCTGGAAAGAAGAAGATGGATTGGAGGGCATACCTGGTTGTTGTGGCTGCCATTGACGGCGCTATTTAAGTAGGTACACCGGTTCTGATTCTTCTTCCGCTTCTTTGTATACTGCTTTCAAACCCGGGAGTGAGGGGTAGTTCTCTGTGGAGTGATCTTTTGTACAGATAGCGCAGACTTGAACTGCATCCAGTGGGCACTCTTTATGGTTGTGTTTCTTTCTGCATCTAGGGCAGAATATTGCCAGGTTTTGCTCTGCTTCTGCTTGTTTCTATTTAGCTTGCATAATATCGAGCTGCATTGTCAGAGTCCCCAATATATCAGTTTTGAAATTCTCCAGTAAATTCCTGATTTCTGCGTGGGTTACTCCTCCACCGGAGATCTTGCTATCCCTTGTGAGCATGTCACATTCCGCTGGTTTTAGCCTTGTACTACCTTTGGAACTCCTGATGCATAAATCAATAATGTCAGCAAAATTTTCTTGATAAATGTCACCTTTTCCCATAATATTTAGTGTTTCAACCCATTGTTCCTTCATTCCTTTAATTAATGTGATTTTTAATACATTTTCAGGTAAGGGTAATGATGCATAAGGAGATCTTTGAAGATTATACTGAAAACATTCAACATATTCTTTTAGTGTCTTATTAGGTCTGGCTACCATCTGAAAAATTTCATCCTTTAACTCTCTAGACCTACAGTAATCCTGATACTTCTTCAGGAAAGCACCTTTCATCTGATCCCAGTCGTTTATGACACCTCCACCTAACCCCATAAAACATCGTAAAGCAGCCCCTTCTAGTGTAGAGGGAAATAATTTTAGCTTTTGGGGATTGGTGGTATAGTCATACCCCCAGCATAGGACATTGAATTCAAACAAAAATGCATCTGGATCTTCCAATGTTAGGTCATGGAATGTAGGGATATGCTGGAGAGAAATGGCCTTCATAGGTGCATTAACTGTAGTATCTACAACGGGATATTGCAGTGTGGAGGTTTGAGGTGTTTGCTGGTCCTGGTCCATTTGGTCGAATATGTGCCAATATCCTTCTGGGATTTCTAGGAGGGTATTCCTAGGCTAGCTAGAAGTAGCAGGAATGGCCTTAACAACATTTCCTTTGTCTGCGATGATGAGAATTCCTTGCTGAACTAATGTCTGGGGGGATCTTAGCTCTTTAGATTCTTCAGCTTTGATTTTGACAGCACTTCCCTTGTCTGGGCTGCTCAGTGGCTGAACTATTCCAAGAGGAGATGTTGGTTCTTCGGTTTCCCCTGTTTCTCCTCCTCCTTCACAGAGATTACTAAGGTTCCCTTCTTGTAACAATTTTGGGCTAGAATTCTCAATTTCTTGAAAATCTTGCTCCTCTGTTTGGTTGTGCACCTCAACAAAGGCTGCAGATGGTGATTTTGTGGCCCGAAGGGAACTAGTAGGTTTTCTAGAAGCAACATTTCTAGGGCCTATTGACGGCTGAGATTCTACTTTTTTAAGGATTTCGTCTATAAATGTCGATCGGCCAAGGGTCACCGGCCCCTTAGCTTTATCAGACTTGGGTAGTGGTTTAGGATTCTTTTCAAGCTTTTTCTACTTAGTCATGCACACAAATCAAATACCTATTTCTACCCAAAATAACAACAAATCTACAGGAAAGCGGGTGGGGGAGCAGAGCTGTTACATGCTCCGTACGCAGGTTATTACCTTCCATTTTTAAAACCAAACTCTCTCCTAGCAGGTACTTACACTACTCTCTTTTCAAAAGAAACAAATGGCTACACTCTCCCCAGCAACGGCACCAAAATGTTGAGTGATAAAAAGGTGTCTTTTAACTCCTATTTACCCTACATTAATTATCAATCCAGGTACGATTTTTTATCTCAAGAGTGTACTCAGTTTGAGGCGGTCACTTGTTCAAGAGTAATGCTTACAGTATAATGCTTGCAAAAGTAAATAAACGCTGGAAACAAACTCTAATTGTAATGGCAAGAAACTTAAATGCTTTGTAACTAAATAATTCACTTAAGAAAATACAACAATCATCAGTCAAGGATGCAGTAATGATAACTCTTTCCCCTATAAACTGATGTAAATGAAAATCAATCAAAGACAAGACCTCCAATCTGAGAACTTAGACAGCAGTAGTCAATGTTCGTTATAGTTGTAGATCTTTCTATCCACACCAAAACAAATGCTGGAAATAACAATTCGATTAGCGGAAAAGGAACAACAACTAATCTATTGAAAAGATCGAACAACAAAGCTTAATCTACATAAATGAATTTAGCAGCAACCTTAACTGAAAGGAATTGAACATCAATCTAAGGAAGGAACAACAAACCTAAGTAAGTCTACAGAAATTGAACAACAAACTTAATTAAGTGTAAACACACAATGACTATAGAATCAATAATATTATTATAGTATAATGGACATTAACCACAGTTATAAAGGAACGGCAATTGCAGTTATAATGGAATGGAAATTAACTGAACAGCAATCACAATTGTAAGTGGACTGTAGTTAAATGAACAACAATATCAATCTGTAAATGGACACCAATATCAATCTGTAAATGAATAGCAATAGAAATTGTAAATAAACAGCAAAATCCGAATTAGACAATGCAATATTGTTTCAGAAGGAATAGCATAACATTTTTGGTTGTAAATAACAATCTTGCTATCCATTTACGATTTCGATATAACAGAGAAATTCAATGAAATGTTCAGAAACGAAAGATTACTGAATAAAGAAAGTTAAGGAAATGCAAAGAAAATCAAACCACACATGACTGTAATCGTAAAATAATGATACAAGAAGCAAGTGATCCACTAGGGCCGGGCCCTTAGCCACTAGGGAAGCACTGCTGCGGTTACTCTAGGATCAAATAATGGAACAGCAACTGAGTTATATATTAATCATAAATGGTAGAGTTACAGCTATCTCTCTTTAAAGAGAGTCGATGATCAAAGTTAAGATTACAATAATAAGTTCTGCAAATCGACCATAATATCTGCCCCTTGGGCTACCAGCGATGTCCCTTTTTATAATGGCCAGGTGGAAGTATCAAGAGTACTGATAAGCCTTGAAACGGTGATCCCTCAAGATCAAAGGATCTTGAGGGACTTGCTACATCTTTGATCTTCAATTATCGTTTTGTCTTCTTGCGCTGATACTGCATTTCCTCTTCCTTTTCCTAGATCATGCGCTCCAATCTTGATCTCCTCGTCTGGATACGGCTTCCTGTCAAAGGGACAATAGTTGGTTCTGCTTTGTCTTTTCCTCCTGAATAGTGATTTTCCATTTTCTTCACTTTTTGCATAGAAAAAGACAATAATTAGTCATTTTGCACCAATCACAAATCTCCTTAATTCTATCATAATTTTTCAACATATTACCATCTTAGAATGTAAAATTGTTGTGATTTAAAGGAAAAGACAAAGAAATAAATGATAAATACATACCTTTTCCAATGCTCAACACTCGCAAAACCAATTGGAGCCATATGGTGTTCTCCACCCTATGGGCATACCTCACAATAGTTAAGGCATCCAGAGGTTTTACACCCTTCCAACTCATATATGGTCTAGAAGCAGTATTTCCCATCAAGTGTGAGATCCCCACCTTACACTCGGCCATCCAACTTTTAACATACAAAAAACCCTTGGAGCAAAGGTTGGTGCAATTGGAGCTCATCGATGAGCATTGACGAGAATCCCTCCAGAATAATGAAACACATAAGAAGAGGTTCAAAGCCTCATTCGATTGCAACATCACCCCTCAGACATATACCAAGGGCGAGTTAGTCCTCCACTACGATGTTTCCCAAGAAGTGGTAGGACCTAGAAAGTTTGAAACCCTTTGGAAGGGCCCATACATCATCAAACACTGCCTCCTCAAGGGGGCATACATATTGTCAAAGCCTGATGGGACTTGCCTAAAAAATCTCGTCAATGGTCTCTACCTCAAAAAATTCCACCCATAAAATGCTAGAATAGACATGTATGCACCATGACTTATTTTTTATGATGACCACCTCATCATGGATTCACGCTAAAATATCATTCTCTCATCATGTGTCAACAAATGGATCCTCTACCAGCTTGTCATCATGGGTCTCCTGACGGTGCATCTCAATAGTCGCAAAACCTCGTTGTTGTTACTTGGGCCATATACTCCCTTGACCAGACACCTCGTCTCTTTAATGGACTTTGTATCAAATCATTCACCAACAATCAAGTAGAGTATGTTGCCATCATAGGCCTCTTGGTTGATGCCCACCACCTAGGTATCCATCACCTGGATGTATTCCTTGATTCCCATCTAGTTGTATTGCAGCTAAACAGGATCTTTCAAGTATGGGATACATGTCTTTTCCGGAAGTATCTGCATGCAAAAAGTTTAGCTAGAAATTTTGATCATATCACATTTACACATATACCAAGCGATCAAAAGCATACAAATGATCGCATTGTTAATCAAATCCTAGATTGGCATGCATCACATATATATAACCATTAAGATAAATAAAACATCAACACAAGATACATATCAAACAAAATGTAGAAACATAAAAGGTATAGATGCATATGAAACATCATGAGAAGATCTCATATATATATCAAAAAATATATGAGTACAAAAAATATTACATCATCCGTTGGCCCACGAATAGGAAAAATAAGTCAACAAAATATAGGGGAGCATCCTCATAATGGGTGTTTTCCCTAGTACATACATAATCTCATAAAAAAATCAAAACCATCAAGTCTATCTAGGGCCCTAGCGGCCCAATCTCTGCATTTGGAGCAAAAATCGAACCAGCCATAGCCATCACCATGGCTATACGATGCAAAATTGGTCGGTGTGCTCACTCTAGTGACATTGTCGTGGCAACAACGACCTCCGCCATCCCTGCCCATCCATCGATAGGAAACCCTCTAGTCAGGGTCCCCACCCTTCCCTAGGAATCCCAGTAGCTCTATAACTCTACGTCGGCAGCTTCCAAGTGCGCCTCTGTGGCCTCAACATGCTCGCGCCATCGCTTTACATCCTCACCTTTCGTTGTGCTACTACCCTCTCTGGAGGGCCCACTAATATCTAACCGACATCATTGCATCGGTCCCTCAAGCCCACCAGAAGGCCCATGCAATGGCCTCACTACCCTCGGTCTCTATGGTATAGGGGCATCCCCTGCGACACCCATGTGCCTTGGATCATGGTCTACCAAATAAGCTAGTGGTCGCCCCCACGACCCAACATCTACAAGTAAACAAACATGTTATCAGCATCATCATAAATAAAATATCATAATGACACATGCATTAAGTATATGAATCAAATTCAGAAATCAAAATAGACCTGCTGGTCCCCAGGAATCACCCAGAGGAAACCCCATATCTGGATCTCCCCAGAAATCCACATCATGATAGGGAAGCTCTAGAATGAACTGAGGATTGGAATTAAACCAATCCTCTATAGTGTCATTCCAATAATGCCCTACCTCACCACCCCTAGCTGTTAGGGTCCCACCCTAACCCCCTTATTTATGTCATGGGATCACGTCATAGTCAAGAGTCAATAAAGCCCATAATAATATTTGTAAGTGTTTAACCAGCAATTAATGACGGGACCACAGTTAGTTGCAAATGGGCGGTAGTATTAGATAGACGGTATTAATAAAACCCACGGTATTGGCCCGTGGTATTGCATGTATGAGTCATATATAAAGGATAGAGACTCCCTGCGAGGAGTATCGTGTCTTGTTTTGTAATCGAGCTCTGCTCTATTGGAGGTTGCCCCCTCGAAGAGGCCTGTGAACATTTCTCTCTGAGTAATAAAATCATTGCTATTCTGTGTTCTGGGTCTATTTTCTTCGCATATTCTGTGTTCTGGGTATCTTTTCTTCGCATATTCTCTGTTCGGTATTACTTTGCAGGTTAAGAGCATAACAAGTGGTATCAGAGCACTTTCTAGGGCTCGGTGGGATCTCCAAATTTTAGCAATTTTTTTTTTGGCTAGAGACGTGTTCCGGCGTCTTTAAACCACGGGATCTGTCGTTAAGCGCATAAACCTGCGGATTTGGGGAGGCATGCACGCAGGAAATACAAGAGGTGGTCACGTCTGTTGGACTCCCTTGTAACCCCTATGGGTACCCCTTCGAGTAGTAGCGCATTAGACAGAACCGCGCACAGACTGTCTTCCACGTACCCTCTGGGTATATAGGAAGCCCCCTAGCTCCCTTGAAACCTCGCCATAGATAAACCTTCGGCCGTCTTGTGGCTACAGTACACCGAGAACAGCACTCGGAGAGATTACTCGCCCGTATGATAGGGTAGTCGAGTTGTACGGCTAAGGGTACGGTCGATCCTCCTTAGTTAGAGCCCTGAAACATTGGGCCGAGTACTACTGTCAGACCCTTATGTATATTGCGATCTGTAGCACCTGACACTCCTCAAGACCATATTTCCCTTTCTATCGAGGGATCGCACATCACCTATTCCAGATCAGCAAGTGCAGCAGCAGCCGACATCAGTCCCGCAGCTCCATCAGATCAGCAGCAGCAGTTGTTCCACCATTCAGATCTCTCAGATACACCAGATCGGAGTAGTTGTGAAGGGTTCCTGTCCCTGGATATAATTTTTGCAGGACTTTAGGCGGCATTGACATTCTGAGGATTTGGCGACTGCAGTATTGATCAGGAAGGAGTAAAACTCTGTTAGGAGTTTTCCAAAAAAAAAAAAAGAGTCTGAGATCTTCCGGGGCGCTTATTGGTGACCTAGCCCATCAGAATCAGGACGACGAGCTGAGCAAGGTGGTACCATTCAATTCTTAGTAAAAAATTTTAGGCGGTCCCAATTTTTCATCAGGTTGGTGTATGGTAGAAACTCGCGCTCAAGCGATGGCCAATGAAAGGATAGACAAAATTGAAGACCATGTGAACTCCCTCCACACTGCGGTGGACAAGATGCAACTTGAGCTTAAAGGAATAAGTCTCCAGATACATGATGCACTCTCGAAGGGCAAGGAGCCAGCCCACGAGGAGGCGTATAAGGGCCATGAATACCATGAGGGTGAGTCTAGCCACTCTCCTCACGTATGGCACACCCATCCACCACCCAGTCAGAGACCTCCCAAGTTGGATATGCATAAATTTGACGGTTCTCACACGTCCGCATGGCTCGCACAAATGGAGCAGTATTTCCAATTGAATCATATCATAGATGAGGGGACTAAGCTTATGGTGGGCACCATGTACTTGGACAATGAACGATGGTAATGGAAGGAATGGCATCAGCGTTGCAATGGACAATTTCAGAATTGGGGCCAATTTTCCAAAGCTCTTCGAAATCACTTTGAACAGGAAGACTCTTTTTTGGGGTGTCTCACTAAGCTCTGATAGACGAGTACAGTGGATGAATATATTACCGCTTTTGAAGCCTTAGCCTTCCGCACTAAGGGTCTCACAGATGAGTTCTACATGGAATGCTTTATCAGCGGTCTGAAAGAAGCCATCAAAGCTCAGGTTCTACTCCACCACCCTCCCACGTGGACAGAGGCTTGCCAGGTAGCTCATCAGGTGGAACGTGCATTAACAGCCGTATCCAACCGCCTCAACTTCCCCGCTAAAGGTCGTCCCCCACAGGCTCCCAACACGACTCAGACACTTAAGATTCAAAAGGTGTCACCTGCGGAAATGGCCGAAAGAAGGAAGCAAGGACTATGCTACTACTGTGATGAAAAATATTCCCCGGGTCATAAATGCAAGGAGCCCAAGTTTTTTCAAATAGATGCCACTGACTACAGCTCCACCAAGGAAGATCCACCACTTGAGGAACCGGAGGCGATCGAAGAAGATAACCAAAAGGAGATTATATCCGACGACCCAATTATTTCGCTAAATGCATTGGCAGGAATTTCTTCCCCTCAAACTCTCAAAATCAGGGGTTTTCTTAAACATCGCCCAGTAGTAGTCTTGATTGATAGTGGAAGTACCCATAATTTCATCCATCAAAAGATCGCTGAAACAGCGCATTGTTTTGTCCGGGCAGTTTCTAACTTCCAAGTCCAAATTGCAGATGGGGGCACAATGAAATGTGAAGGCCGCTGTGAAAATGTCAAAATTCAAATGGGGGATTATCAGTTGAAAACCCACATGTTTGCAATACACATGGGGGGTTGCGACATTGTCCTAGGCGCGGAATGGCTCCGCACTCTGGGGCCAATCACAATGGATTTCCAGGAGTTATATATGAGTTTTAAGCAGAACAACTCCACACATACCCTCCGTGGACTATAGGCGGGAGCCCCCTCTATCATCAGCTCGCATAGGATGGAAAAATTGTTAAAAAAGGGCCATCATGGAGTGGTAGCTCAATTTAATGCCATCCAGGTAGTCGAAACGATGTCTCTACCAATTCATCCTGAGATGCAACAGATTTTAAATAAACATCAGACGGTCTTTGACAAGCCTCATGAGCTTCCACCCTCGCGAGGGGAACATGATCATAGCATCACATTGGTTCCAGGGGCCCAACCCCCAAATGTGCGGCCATACAGATATCCGTTCACCCAAAAGAATGAAATAGAAAAAATCATCAAGGAATTGTTGGAAGCAGGTGTCATTCGTCCCAGCATTAGTCCTTATTCATCCCCAGTGGTCATGGTCCTCAAGAAAGATGGGGAGTGGCGAATGTGTCCCGACTTCAAGGCCCTCAATAAGTTGACAGTCAAAGATAAATTTCCCATCCCGGTGGTTGATGATTTGCTGGACGAACTCAATGGGGCTCAATTCTTCACTAAGTTGGATCTTCGCTCAGGCTACCACCAAATTCGCATGAAGGAAGTCGACATTCCCAAGACGGCTTTCAGAACTCATGAAGGCCATTATGAGTTCCTGGTCATGCCATTTGGTCTCTGTAATGCCCCCTCTACTTTTCAGAGCCTTATGAATCACCTCCTCAAACCATATCTCAGAAAATTTGTCCTTGTCTTCTTCGATGACATCCTCATCTATAGTGGCACTTGGGCGGCACATCTTCAGCATGTAGATCTACTCTTGCAACTGCTCCGCCAACATAAATTATTTGTCAAGATGTCTAAGTGTTCGTTTAGCATGGAAGAAGTTGAGTATTTGGGCCACATTGTGGGGCATGAAGGTGTCAAGGTGGACCCCAAAAAGATCCAGGCAATGCAAGAATGGCCTCAACCTAAGACCTTGAAAAGCTTGAGAGGATTTTTGGGTCTCACAGGCTATTATCGTAAATTTTTCCGCAACTATGGCCGCATAGCGAAGCCCCTAACGCAACTCCTAAAGAAAAATTCCTTCTTCTGGAACGAGGAAGCACAACAGGCATTTACCGCTCTCAAAACTGCCATGTGTTCCACTCCCATCTTAGCACTACCGGACTTCACCAAATCATTTGTCATTGAATGTGATGCTTCGAGAACAGGTATTGGAGAGGTCTTAATGCAGGAAGGGCGACCATTGGCCTTCACCAGCCAACAACTAAGTGGGAAGAATCTGGGCCAATCTACCTACGAGAAGGAAATGATGGCCATCTTACATGCAGTCGAGACCTGGCGACCTTACTTGTTGGGGTGACGTTTCCAAATCCGCACAGATCATCACAGTCTTAAATATTTTTTGGAGCAACGCCTATCTTCCCCACAACAAAACAAATGGTTAGCCAAAATGCTGGGATATGATTATGAGATCATTTACAAGAAAGGGAAAGACAACCGGGTAGCAGATACATTATCGCGCCAATTTGAGGAGGAAAGTACTCTCCTCGCAATTTCCCTCCCCATTCTAGACTGGATTGAAGAGGCTCGCAGGGAATGGTTTTCACATCCCGGGCTCTCCCAACTCATTTCTCAATTGCAGGTAGATCCTAATTCCAGCAAGGGCTACTCGTGGCAGAATGATATTCTTCGCTACAAGGACAGAGTCATAATATCACCAACATCCACCCTCAAAAGTCGCATTTTGGCAGAATTGCACTCATCTCCCATTGCAGGACATTCGGGCTTTCAGAAGACGTATGCTCGCACCAGAAGATCATTTTTTTGGAATGGCATGAAACAGGACATCCTTACTTTCGTAGCAGAATGTGACATCTATCAACACCACAAAGGGGAAACCGTCAACACACCAGGCACATTACAACCATTGCCCATTCCGGCGTCAATTTGGACGGAGGTCTCCATGGATTTCATTACAGGTCTTCCAAAGTCTGGGAACAAGTCAATCATCATGGTGGTTGTGGACCGACTGTCGAAGTATGCTCATTTTTGCGCCCTACCCCAACCATTTACACCAACTTTGGTTGCTCAAACTTTCATGGATCAGATCTTCAAATTGCATGGCATGCCCACTTCTATTGTGTCCGACTGCGACCCAATCTTCACCAGTAATTTTTGGCAGGAGCTCTTCAGAATACAAGGCACTCAACTCAAACTTAGTACTTCATATCATCTGCAAACAATTGGTCAAACCGAAGCCGTCAACAAATGTCTAGAAACCTACCTTAGGTGTTTCACTTCAGAAAAGCAACACCTTTGGGTACAGTGGTTACCTCTGGCAGAATGGTGGTATAAAACCAACTATCATGCCACCACCAAAATGACTCCCTATGAAGCAGTCTATGGTCAACTTCCGCCTTCCCCTACTTCTTATCTCACGGGGTGCTCCAAAGTACAAGTCGTGGATCAACTCCTACAACACCGCGCAACCATGCTCGCCCATCTGCGCGAGAATCTTCATCAATCTCAGAACCGTATGAAGCAATAGGCTGACCAACATCGCTCAAAGCGCCAATTTCAAGAAGGGGATCAGGTCTTTTTGAGGCTGCAACCATATAAGCAAACATCACTCAAAGACAAGGGTTGTCAAAAGCTCTCTCCAAAATTCTACGAACCATACCAAGTACTTCAGTGCATTGGAGAAGTGGCTTACAAGTTAGCTTTGCCACCTACAGCAAAAATCCACCCAGTTTTCCATGTATCGTGCCTCAAGAAAGTGATTGGGAACAATTGTCGAGTTCAAACCAGTCTACCTGAATTGGACGAAGAAGGGTCAATCTGGCTTCAACCTGAACAGGTTCTAGACACACGAGACAAGCACCTGCGCGGCCGCATGATTAAGGCGGTCCTCGTCAAATGGAAAGACACCTCTCCGGAAGATGCAACTTGGGAACCAGCCACTATTCTTCAGCAGTTTCTGCAGCTTCAGCCATGAGGACAAGGCTAGTCTTAAGGGGGAGGGCATGTTAGGGTCCCACCCTAACCCCCTTATTTATGTCATGGGATCACGTCATAGTCAAGAGTCAATAAAGCCCATATTAATATTTGTACGTGGTTAACCCGCAATTAATGACGGGACCACAGTTAGTTGCAAATGGGCGGTAGTATTAGATAGATGGTAAATGGGCGGTAGTATTACATAGACGGTATTAATAAAACCCACGGTATTGGCCCGTGGTATTGCATGTATGAGTCATATATAAAGGATAGAGACTCCCTGCAAGGAGTATCGTGTCTTGTTTTGTAATCGAGCTCTGCTCTATTGGAGGTTGCCCCCTCGAAGAGGCCTGTGAACATTTCTCTCTGAGTAATAAAATCATTGCTATTCTATGTTCTGGGTCTATTTTCTTCGCATATTCTGTGTTCTGGGTATCTTTTCTTCGCATATTCTCTATTCGGTATTACTTTGCAGGTTAAGAGCATAACACTAGCTCTCGGCATCGCTGCTGCCCAGCAGCGTATATGTGGGTCCCTGGAAGGCCCCGTTGGCACTTCTAAGATAGGATGAAGCATAACTACCCACTCATACATAATGTTACAAAGTACACTCCCATATTAGAAAGTCCCGAGGGCACCACGCTACACCTGCATAAGCTAAGACAACATCCCCCGATGCAGCAATCAAGCCCAATAAAAAAGTTCCCTGCGTGTAGTTTGCTAAGAACCGCTATATGGGGCCGATGCTCTATTGGTGGATATTGATCCCACCACCCTCACAATCATAGCCAACACCACTTGCTCAGCAAGATCCAACACAATTGTAATCTTAATACAACCCTCCTCATATGAGTCATGCCCACAATGAGCGGCACCCTCTACCTCTGCCCACTAACGAATATCCACATACCCAACTGACAATGGATAAGGAAAGGCCTCCACACAAGGTAGCATGCCAGTAAAAAAATAAAATAAAGTCCTCAAGTGGGATTTCTAAATCTAGAGGAAGATCTAAATCTCTATGAAAAATCATAAATGTATGTTGAAGATGTGGAAAAGGAGGACATTACAAGAAAGATTGTTAATCCAAATTTATTGAGAAAGGGAAGGAATTTGATGATGCTTCATCTAGGAAGAAAAAACCCCCTTAAATGAAGGAGGCAATGTGTACTTAGCTTCTTCAATACACATGTAGATGATGAGGCATGGTTTGCCGACTCGGGGGCATCCTTTCATAGGACCCCTCATATTGAGTGGTTTTGTGAATGTGGAAGATATGATGGTGATCATGTTTTACTAGGAGATGACTCAACTGTCATAATCATAGGACGAAGAAAGGTCAAGCAGAAGCTCATGGGTGGAAGGATTAGAACATTTTCTAGTGTTCTACACATCCCAGGATTAGCTAAAAACTTGATTTATGTAAGGAAGATGAGTGATGTGAGTGCAAAAAGAGTGTTTGAAATGCATACCTATAGGATGGTTTTAGGAACAATGATATTGATGATGATAAAAGATTTTGGTGTACTATGCATTATTCTTACTAGAATTCCGAACATTTTGGGTGAAAACTTCACCCATATTTAGGGACATAAAACTTTATGTCCCAAACAATGGGTGAAGCGTTCACCCAAAATTTTGAGCATTCCTGTAAGAATAACACACAGCATACCAAAAGATTTTATCAACCTCAATTTCCTGATTGTGGAAATCTTCATGTAGCAATGATATTTCTGAGAGGAGTTAAGATTGGGACTCTATATAAGTTGATAATAAACACTAATAGTGATGGGTGCAACAATTCCATTTTTCCTGAGAGTGGAGCAGAAGAAGGAGAAAGTCTTATAGTCTCTGGAGAAAAAAATATGTTGTGGCATCAAAGACATGGATATATTAGAGAGAAGGGCCTTCAAATACTACATGGTAATGGTACCATCTAAGGTATGTCTAATTGCTCCCTGAATTTTGATTTCTTTGAACATTGCTTATATGGGAAGCATAATTGGGTAAGATTATCCACTCATGCTACAAGATTAGGGGGAATATTACAATTTGTGCACAATGAAGTGTTTGAACCTGTGTCAGTTCCATCACTGGGTAAATTTGTGTACTATGTCTAATTCATGGATGATTTATCAAGGAATATATAGATTATTTCATTAAGAACAAATCTAGAGTCTTTGACAAATTCAAAGAGTTTAAGGCTCTTGTGGAAAATTAGATAGAGAAAAAAATTAAGGTGTTGAGGACAAATAATGGTGAAGAATTTTGTGGGAATAAATTCACAAAATTCTATAAGAAGTGTGGTATATCAAGGAAAAAGACTTCTCCATACACACCTTAACAGAATGATGTTGTAGAAAGGATGAACATGACGTTGATGGAGAAAAAAAACCATTCTCAGTGGTGTTGATTTAAGACAAGATTTATGGGCAGAGGCAGTGGATACTACATGTTACTTGGTAAATAGATCACCCTCACTAGCATTGGATGATAAGGCTCCACATGAGGTATGAACTGGTAAAAAACCTTCTCTTAAATATCTCAAGGTTTACGATTGATAAAGGATTTTTTTCCTCTTATGGATGCATCGGTATTAACATTACAATGCTTAAAAACCATAAAGACATAAGATGAAAAATGAAGACAAAGAGACATAATTACAAAAGATCAAGACACAAAGATTTGATTACGGAGTTCGTCCAATTTGGACTACATCTCCAGGCCATGCTCAATAGTGGGGAGGCCTTCTTTTATTAAGTGGCATGAAAAGAGAGAAGTACAAGAAAATTTTTACATAAACATCCTTATACCTCCAATCTGGAAGATAGCTGGAAAATGGAGAGCCCAGCTCTAGAAACAAACAACACCACTAACTTCCTGGCGAAAAATAGTGTAGAAACAATTATCCGAACACCCCATTCAGATAATTCAGCCTTCTACAACGTTATGGGAACCTTCTGATCTCTGAGATAAGGTTCAACCACCTGCCAAGAGTAGGTGCCATTGTTCTACTCTGCAAACCTACACTTATCTCTCTGCTCTCCCCCTTCTTCAGACCCAAATAATCATATATATATATGCTGGTGTGGCTGAATCCTTCAAAACCGGGCAGTTTTCAAACAAATGACAGATTTTCCAAGCGGGTTTGTAGGATACAAGGCAACTGACCTCACAGAAATGGCGAAACCCCCTTTTAACCGTGTGTACATCTTGGCAGAAATACTTATCAGCCGACAACTCTCGTTGTTTACATCCTCAACATAGAAAAACCCATTGAAGAGCAGTCCAACTGCCTATTTCTGTTTTAAGCCTCAAACCGGCGGTAGTACAAGGAATCGACTCTTCTTCTAAACCTGGTGGCTCTATCAAAGAATTGACGTTCGTTCAATCGGCGGACAGGCCAAGTCTAAACAACAACACTCTATGCAATCGGCGATACACAAACCCAACAACTTTATCAAATGCGGTTCATAAAAACCCCACATCTGGTAGTCCATCAAAACTCGTAATCGGTGGCTTCCATCAGTGGACAAACCCAAGTCTGCATAACACAGACCCACTGAGTTTATTGAATACAATTTATAAATATCGCATCCGGGCAGTCCTGTCGCAAATCGCAATCGGCGATTACAGCCGAACCGCTTCGCAAACACAAACCCTTTTATGCTCCCGTTGGGGCCAATTCAAAACCTCCGCCAATCTGCGATCACGATATGCGATATCACGTCATAGAAAAGTCCTACCGGGGCCGATTTACCTTTTTGTTCTTCCTCTGGCCTACGATATGCGATATCCCAGTCGAAGCTGTGAACGCCAGGGGCCGATTCTTCCTTAAGAACTCCTCCTTTTCATCAATAAGTGATATGCGAGGCCCAGTGGACCTGCCACATGGTGCACCCTCATTCACTAAAGCTTTGCCATGTCATCTTCTTCTTGCCACCTGGACAAGTCAAACTCAAACTTTGACTTGCTCTAACTTTGTCATTTGGACTCGGATTTGAGTGTCGTTCACACTGTTGGAATCAGGATGATGAGCAATTCGATCCGATGCTAAGCCCAGCCAGATTCTGCCACTTTCAGTTTTGAGCTTTTTACCATGCCACTAGTACTTTTCTGAAGATCCACCTGGACCCATCCTCCTAGATCCTCCTAGATCAATCCTCTCCACTAAGAGAAGATTTTGGTCCTCCAAAAACATTAATTAATCTTCAACTATTTTGTACTCTGTTTGCACTGCAAGTGTCCTAATAGGTCATCCTTCCTTCTCCTTTAGAGCCATAAGCGATTAGCAAACACCTGCATCCCCTACAAACCTATAGTACAATATCTAGCAAACTACATGTTTAGCTCTATGAAAAAAAAATGAGCCAAGCATCCCATACTTTCCATGAGTTTATAACACATACTTTGTGGTCAAGTTTACATAAAAATGGAAACAATACTCCAGCTATTAAGACAAGGCCAAACATCATTGTTGCTTCAACAAGTGATGGAAAACACATCATCACTGCAACACATGATTTACACAAACAAGGCCAAACACTATTGTTGCTTCAACAAGTGATGGAAAACACATCCTCACTTCCACAATTTAAAATGCAACACAGAATAAGGCCAAGTATCATTGTTGCTTCAACAAGTGATGGAAAACACATCATCACTTTTACAATTTAAAATGAAACACATGAAAAAATAAGGCCATGACATTCTACCACACCTAGAAGAACCATATCTCACTTATCAAAGTGAATGGATCATTTCCCTATGACTCGTTTGCTAGTTGAACAACTGTTTCACCTGGTTCATGCTCAGATTCCCTTGTCCTTGCGATGCTGCTCAGGATGGAGCGTCCAACATGTGACTCTCTGATGACCACCTCTGTTGCAATGACTACAATGAGCCTTCACCTTCCAGATCTGATTGACCTTCTTCTTCATTTCCTGTTGTTTAGAGGGTGTTCTATGCCTCATATTTTTATGTTTTGTCATTCTCTTCCAACACTCAACAAACAAATGGTTATGCAATCCACAAAAATTGCAAGTCCTTCTATGCCATGATCTACGTCCATTATTAACAATGCGATTGTAATCAAAATGAACATTAAAATATCGAGACTGGTTATACCTTTTTTGTCGGTCTCTGGTATGATCATGGGAATAAGAGCTTGCCTCAGCTCTGTCTCTGTTATGCATACTGCCATAGGTTGATGGTGATGTGTTCCCATCATCCTCTTTCCTCGACGGTCTTAAAAATGTCATGGAAGCTTCTAACATCTTTGAGCACTATCCTTTAGTGCACCCTAACCTTATGAATTGAGGTCTTTGCTCAACCTCCAATGGCTGAGTTATCCCTTGGCTCTTAACACCAAGTTATTCTTCCTTATACCTCATCCTGGTAAGGAGTCTCATATTTGTCCTTGAAATTGGTATCTCCACATTTCCAACAGAAATTAAACTATGTGAAGATGAAACTGAAGGGATTTTGACATCTTTTACCTCCACTGTCGATTTGGAAAAATCTAATGAGGGCTTCTCATCATCTGTCATTGATGGTTCACTGGCTGTAATAGCACATTTCTCAGCTTCCCTCCTGACATACCCAAGTCCTGTTCGATAGGGTAATTCTTCTACTTTGATGGGATTGACAATGCCTTGGCCATTAATTCCCAAGCCTTTTCCTTCATACCCCATTCTCTTCAACAATTTAGAACCTATTCCTGTGGTATGATTTTCAAAAGCAGCAAATTCAGCATTAGGAATCATTTTTAGGCTGCGATAATTTACCTCACATGGATAACGCTGCAACTTTTCCAAGGCTTCCTCCTTTGCTTGGAACTGTTGTAGTAGCCACTGTTTCTCCTCTTTCTCTTGTTGTAGGAGCCTTTTTAATTCTACATGTTGAAAATGGCAACAAGAAATGCTAAAAATAGAAATGCTATAAATAGCATTGCTATAAATAGAATTTCAGGTACCAGTGTTGGACATAGCAACAAGGAATGAAAAATGGAAATGCTAAAAATAACATTGCTATAAATAGCATTTCTGGATAGATTACAATTTTAGTTAGTCCCTAAACTAAAATTGAGAAGTAAAATTCGAATTTGATCTTAGCAGCTGTTTGTAAAATAATTAATTAATTCATCTTGAGTTAATTAGTTGTGGAAAATAAAACATGAAGTCTATGTGAAGACATGCAACAATTTCTCCATTGATTGAGGAATTTATCCATCAGTTAAAGAGATAAGGATGAGTTGTAATATTGAGTTGTAATTAATTGGCTTAGTGAACTGAGTCAAGTCCAGTTAGATTAGTTCTAACTGTTGCACTTCAGATAACTAAATATTCTCTCATAAATAACTCATGCATGTCAGTTCAGTCAGAGACCCAGTGGAGATCAGAGGAAGGGACAGTGTACTATCATTTGGAAGATTTTTCCTATATAGGAAACTCATCCATATAGAAGGAATTATCTCCTGCAGGTTTGTACATTTATTTCTGAGCCAAGTGAGCAATGTGAGGTGGGAATTCACACAAGTGGAAGCACTGGACCCCAGGAAAAACTGCGCAAGGAAATATGAGGCTTGGAGGGTAGAGGAGAAGGTTTGTGAGAAGCCTTTGATTGTCTATGAACAAAAAAAGGATTGTATAGAGAGCAGGATAGCTTGTGAGCTAATTCTTTTTGTAATCTGAACATATTTCCACTTGTATGATATTACAGAGATTGGGGTTTTAGGCTGAGGCTTTCCCCAGGATTATTCTTATGTGTTCATGTGTGATTGCTTTCTCTTCATCTTTTATATGTGTTCTTATTAATTTTGCTCATATTCAATTAAGCTTCTGCAAAGCTTGTTGTAGAAGTAGATATTGTATTTTGCTTTTGTATATTTCATAATCTGTTGATCTACAGTGAGAATTCCTACATGGTATGGGAGAAAATGTGATCAAAGTGAAGAACAATATACGAAGAAGAGAATTCGAAGTAAAAAAAAATTGGGCCGCGAGTTTTCAGAGCAAATATGAAAATTTATGTGCAAAATTTTCAGAAACAAATATCAGATCTGGATTCCTTGTGGAAAAATACCCAAATTCAAAAAAAAAATCGTCTGAATCAGAGTTCGGATGAGGGAGATAACACTGATTTAAAATAAGCTCTTTTCCCAGAAAATGTCGTGACAGCGGGAAAGATGAAACAGATTGGTGTGCTAGCCAAGAACCTATATGCACTTGAGGTAGAAGATGCATGCAAAGCCTTGAGGAGCAAGGCAAAGTTTAGATACTTGGTGGTTGAGAGGGAGAGAAAATTACCTCTCAACATGCAGCGCCAGAAAAAGTTTCAGACAATTGTGGAGGAGCCACAATTGGTGAAGAAGCTTCAGGAGGTTGTGGAGCAGCCACAACTGGAGAGGTCGAGAGGATACCGAGTGGAGGCATCCACTCATTCAGAGACCTCTAGTAGGGGGAAATTTCGAGCCAAGTGGGCATAGGGATCACATGCATCCATACCTCCAGGTAGGAGGTGGGGCGATGTGGAGTGATAGTGCCAAGATGGCTGGAATAGGGGCAGGATCATTGAGGTACCCAACCTCTTTGATTAGACCATGCTACGGAAGCCTTGACGAGGAGTAGTAGGACTGGCTGAGTGGGTAGAGGCAGATGCAGATGGAGCGGCAGAGAGAGCTACAGTGCAGGAATCCCAAGACAATGCAAAGCTAGCAGGTTGCAACAATGCGAGAGGCACAGGAGTGTTGCGCCAGTGCAGGATGGCATAGAGAGGTGTGCAACAGTGCAAGATGCAGGGAGTGTTGCAGTAGCGCAAAGGTCAGAGAGGGAGAACTTTTCAGCGACAGAGGAGCTTCAGCATCAGAGGGTATTTCTAACCCAACGGGGAGATCAGTTGGGAGATTTTTTGTTTCTAGAGTTGCTGGAGCAACAACACTTGGGAGAAGTGTTGCATGTAGAACATTCCATAGGTTCAGGATCGGGTTCGATTTGATGCCTTTCTTGTTGAGAGGGAGTGTTGAAAATGGCAACAAGAAATGCCATAAATACCATTTCAGGTACCAGTGTTGGACATAGCAATAAGGAATGAAAAATGGAAATGCTAAAAATAGCATTGCTATAAATAGCATTTCGGGATCGATTACAAGTTTAGTTAGTCCCTGAATTAAAATTGAGAAGTAGAATTTGAATTTGATCTTAGCAGCTATTTGTAAAATAATTAATTAATTCATCTTGATTTAATTAGTTGTGGAAAATCAAACATGAAGTCTATGTGAAGACATGCAACAGTTTCTCCATTAATTGAGGAATTTATCCATCAGTTAAAGAGATGAGGATGAGTTGTAATATTGAGTTGTAATTAGTTGGCTCAGTTAACTGAGTCAAGTCTAGTTAGATTAGTTTTAACAGTTTGTAGAATTATTTGTGAGTTCAGTTAGTTAATGCTTGCATGCATGTAACTACTGCATTTCAGATAACTGAATATTCTCTCATAAATAACTCATGCATGTCAGTTCAGTCAGAGAGCTAGTTGAGGTCAGAGGAAGGGATAGTGTAGTATCAGTTGGAAGATTTTTCCTATATAGGAAACTCATCCATGTAGAAGGATTATCTCCTTCAGGTTTGTGCAGTTATTTCTGAGCCAAGTGAGCAGTATGAGGTGGGAATTCACACAAGTGGAAGCACTGGACCCTAGGAAAAACTGCGCAAGGAAATAGGAGGCTTGGAGGGCAGAGGAGAAGTTTTGTGAGAAGCCTTTGACTGTCTATGAGTAGTAGAAGGATTGCAGAGAGAGTAGGATATCTTGTGAGCTAATTCTTTTTGTAATCTGAACATATTTCCACTTGTATGATATTGCAAAGATTGGGGTTTTAGGCTAAGGCTTTCCCCAGGATTATTCTTCTGTGTTCATGTGTGATTGCTTTCTCTTCATCTATTATATGTGTTCTTATTGATCTTGCTAATATTCGATTAGGCTTCCGCAAAGTTTGTTGTAGAAGTAGATCTTTTATTTTGCTTTAGTATATTGCATAATCTGTTGATCTACAGTGAGAATTTCTATACTGCATTCTCCTCTTGAAGCCTCCGATTATTCTCTACATTGGAGGAAGGAAATGATTGAAAATAACTGGAAGAGGTAGATGATATATCATTCTCCGATCCTTGAGTCTCCTCCTATTTTCATTTCTCATATGCTACATACATAATATCCACCATCTTGGACATACGCAGGAAAGTTTCACAAATTCCCTTGCTGCGCTCCATGGTTGCACACTTAATCATTCACACACAACTCTATCATTCACGCACATTCTAACAAAAATTGTATCATATATCTCCCCCATGAGCCTCAATACTCACCATGTCTCCTTTTTTTAATATGCTTATCCTCTTAAGCCTATCTATGGTTAGCACACTCATGCAATTCACATCACTTAAGCCCTGCTTTGATACCACTTGATCTAGGATTTTTTTCCGCTTATGGATGCATTGGAATTAACATGAGTTATAGTGCTTAAAAGCCATAAAGACATAAGAATGAAAAAATAAGACAAAGAGACAACATCACAAAACATCAAGACATAGAGATTTGATTATGGAGTTCGTCCAATTTGGACTACATCTCTAGGCCCTGCTCAATAGTGGGGAGGCCTTCTTTTATTAAGTGGCATGAAAAGAGAGAAGTACAAGAATATTTCTACATAAACATCCTTATACCTCCAATCTGGAAGATAGCTAGCAAATGGAGAGCTTGACTCTAGAAACAAACAACACCACTGACTTCCTGGTGAAAAATAGTGCAAAAATGCCTATCTGAATACGCCATTCGGATAATCAGGCCTTCTGCAACCTTATCGAAACCTTATGATCTCTGAGATAAGGTCTCAGCCACCTGCTAAGAGCAAGTGCCACTATTCTGCTCTGCAAACTTGCACTGCTCTCTCCGCTCTGCCCCTTCTTCAGACCCAAATAATCATTTATATATGCTGGTGTGGCCGAATCCTTTATAACTGAGCAATTTTCAAACAAATGACAAATTTTTCAAGTGAGTTTGTCATGAGACTAAGGATCTCAGGCCTGTAGGATATAAGGCAATAGAACTCACAAAAATGGTAAAAACCCCTTTTAACTGTGCGTACATCTCAGTGGAAATACTTATCGGCAGACAACTCTCGGTGTTTTACATCCTTAACATAGAAAAACCCATCGGAGAGTAGTCCAACAGCCTGTTTCTGTTTTAAGCCTCAAACCGGCAACTGTACAAGGAATCGACGCTTCTCCTAAACCTGACAGCTCTAACAAAGAATCGACGTTCGTTCAATTGACAGATAGGCCAAGTCTAAACAACAACAATTTGTGCAATCGGTCATACACGGACCTAACGGATTTATTAAATGCAGTTCATAAAAATATTGCATCTGGTAGTCCATCACAACTCGCAATCGGTGGCTTCCATCGGTGGACAAACCCAAGTCTACATAACATGGACCCATCGGGTTTATTGAATACAACTTATAAATATTGCATTTGGGCATTCTTGTCGCAAATCACAATTGGCGATTATAGCCGGACCCCTTTGCAAACACAAACCATTTTATGCGATTATGATATGTGATATGTATTGCATCGCAAAGAAGTCCTACTAGGGCCGATCCAAAACCTCTCCCAATCTGTGATCACGATATGCGATATTGCATCACAACAGAGTCTTGTTGGGGCTGATTCAAAACCTCCTCCAATCTGTGATCACGATATGCGATATCACATCGCAACAAAGTCTTGTCGGGGCCGATTTACCTTTTTGTTCTTCCTCTGACCCGCGATATGCAATATCGCAATCATAGCCGAGAATGCCAGGGGATGATTCTTCCTTAAGCACTCCTCCTTTTTGTTGATAAGTGATATGCGGGGCCTAGTGGACCTGCCATGTGGCATGCCCTCATTCGCTAAAGTTTTTCCATGTCATATTCTTCTTGCCACTTGGACAAGTCAAACTCAAACTTTGACTTTCTCTAACTTTGTCATCTGGACTCGGATTTGAGTGTTGTTCACACCGTTGGAATCAAGATAATGCGAACTTCGATATGATGATAATCCTACCTAGATTCTGCCACTTTGAGTTTTGATCCTTTTACCATCCCACTGGTACTTTTCTAAAGATCCACCTGGACCCATCCTCCCGGATCCTCTTGGATCAATGACTATGATGCCAATGTACACGTTCCAAAGGTGAATAAGAGTAAGGTAGATAAAAAAGTTTAAAATTGTATCATTATTTGATATAAAGATTGTCTAAAGGTTATAAGATTTGGAACCCAAAAAACTAAAAATGTTGTGTATAGTCGAGATGTAGTATTTAGAAAAGTCAAAGATGATGTCCAACATGAATTCCTACCAACGGAGCATGAACCAGAAAAGATAGAATTTGAATTAAAGGATGATGAATCAGATTCTACAGAAGAACAATCAAATACTTCGGTATCAAGGAGATTGGTTCAGGAAAGAAGGAATCCGTAAAGGTATGCTCCACCTAATTTCCATTCAAATTTTTCTTTGTTTATTGCTAATAATATCTTAGGAGGTAGTGGATTGAAAAGATAGAAAACTTTGGAAAAATGATATGGTTGAAGAAATGGAAACCTTAGGGAAAAATGAGGCTTAAGTTCTAGTGGAGTTGTTAGCTGGAAGAAACCCCATTGGAAACAAATGGGTATTTATGAAGAAGTTGAATACAAAAGGTAGAGTGGAGAAATTCAAAGCTCAGTTTGTAACAAAAGGTTATTCCTAGGTAGGAGGAATTCAGACTTTGGTGAGATATTTTTCTCATGTTTCCAAGTTAACTTCTATTAACCTTTTTTTATTAATATGGGGATCTGAAACAAGAAATATACATGAAGTGCCAAAAGTTTTTACCCTTAACAGAAAGAAGGAGCCAATATGCAAGTTGAAAATGTCCTTGCATGGGTTAAAGAAATCACCAAGAATGTGGTATCAAAAATTTGAAACTTAATATGGGACCTGGCTTCATAATGAGAAAATTGGATCATTGTGCATTGTTCAAATTAGTGTTGATCATCCTCTTAGTTGGTGTTGTATGTGGATGATATTTTGCTAATTAGAAATGACAAGGAAATCATCTAAGAGAAGGAAGGGAAAACTTAGTTGTCTTCTATATTTGACTTGAAGGATCTTGATGCTGAAAATTTCATTTTGGGCATGGAAAATAAAAAAGTTTAGGAAAAGAGGAAACTTAGGTTAAATAAGAGGAAATATGTAGAGACAATTTTGTTGGAAACCAAGAAAACATTGAGAGAGGGGTTGAATCAATGTTTTATAAATTTTAACAAATATCTAGCTAATTAAACACATTCAAAAATATAATAATGCTCCAATCACAAAAAACTTGAACACATGATATTTACATGAAAACCCATACAAGATAAAACCACAAATATTTTTTTAATTATAATGTAAATGCAAGCACCAACTTCAATTTAAATTAGATTTTATAGGTACCAACTTATAGCAGCCATTAACCCTCTCTTGTTTGCAACCACCCACTTCCTGGAACACTACTTCACTTCACATTGTTTTTGGATGTTTATTTATATCGATCGAGCCCTCTTACTTATCTTTATTCCATCTTTTCATTCAATATTCACATTCAACAACTCAATTTTTTTGGCTTTAGCACTTGGGCTTTGTATCTCTTTATTGCATGTGACCTAGGTGCTATAACCAAAAGCTTAAATTCCACTATCACATCTCGAGCGTTGAAGATGCTACTTCTCTTTATGAACTGTTATGGCTCGATGGCCAATGGATAATGATCTTACTCCCTGTGACACTTAATCCTCAACACCCTGTGACCTCAATGGTGACCACGTCCATCAAGCATAGTGGATATTAGAGTTCAGAGTTTGGGTGAATGTCTACACTGATGAGCCTAAGTCCAAGATTGAGGTCCTGATGACCAATATACCCTTATGTCCTTACCACTAATTGTTTTTGGCCATTGGCTTAATCTTGTCTTGGATCTCGAACGTTGGAGATACCTTCCAAACTTTAAACACAAAACTCTGAGACTGCAGTCCTGAGATGGGGTCCACTACCACATCACCTAGCTTTGTGTTTGACACATCATCTATTAATGCCAATAATAACTTTCCATGTGTCCACCATTTGTTTGCCACATATGCTCCATTGTGTGAAAAATCCTTGAAATGCAACAACTGGAATTATTTTTTCTAATTGATTAACAATTTATTAATTTTCTAATTAATACCGAATTAATACCGAATTAATCACTGCAATTTCTTCACAAATAAAATGTTGTGGAAACTAAACTGGAAACTGAGAAAATACTAGCACACACACATAAACATGACACAATTATTTTTGGACAAATGTCCTCAGGAAAACCCAATGTGGGAAACCCGGTACAAGAATTGAGGGTTTTATTATTATGCAGCATTGAGAAATTATGAATACAATTAGATTCTCAAATCTAGCAATCCTCTACAGGAGGAATTAGCCACAAAAATTTGTGAGACAAATTTTGTCTCACCTGACACTGATCTAACTCCAAAATAGGCACTTATTGGGCTCAACAAAACACCTATGTCAGTCTCTGCGTCACACATGTGCAGGATCTTGTATGGTCTGCCTAGAACTACAACTTATCAAGTCGTCTACTCAACTAAGCCTCTGAGAATAACTTGTT
Source organism: Pinus tabuliformis (assembly GCA_031772625.1). NCBI lineage: Eukaryota > Viridiplantae > Streptophyta > Pinopsida > Pinales > Pinaceae > Pinus > Pinus tabuliformis. The sequence goes on along the minus strand of CM062815.1, from coordinate 703,613,972 downwards.
GGCCACTTCTGGAAATTCTCGCGGCCTCCAGCAACTGAATCAATCCTCTGACTAGCCAAATTGAAATTTTCCTCTAAAGCTTCTGTGCAAGCCCTAATCAGCCCCACTGAGGAAACTCAGCCCCCTTGTAACTGACTCTCTAGAAATGGAAGACTTCATATGAACTCACTATCCCTACCCATCTCTATCTTTGCATCCCCTCCTTGGCTCGAACTCTTCCCAAAAAATGTTTCTCTCTAGAAAATTGACCTACACATGGAAACTCGCTCTCCAAATGTGTTTCTCCATCTACCCATTGACCTGTTATTATAATCTCTAGTTGGTACTCCAAAAACTATGATTAAAACATAATCGATGGTTGAGATCATCTCCAAGTCCATCCATGTGAGTTTCCATAGAACTCTCACCTTTATTAATTAATTCCTATTATTTAACCATTTTTCCTAAGTTAGACTTAGGAAATTTTTAATTATGGTCAATTAATTTAATTGAGATATCTCTAGGTGGAATTTCTAGAAATGATTTCGAGGTTTTGGATAAATCTTGTATTTTAGCCTCTCCATAAAGTTTTGAGACTAGAACACCATCTGATGCTACAAAAATTAACACTCCCTCTTAGTGAGGAAATTTTTTTCTCCAACTAGTGTTGCACAATTGTCACAACACCTTATCTCTACAACATCCTCCAACCATGTTCTTGATGTTTTAATGCTACTAGCCTCTTTACTGTCCACTCAGAAATTTGTGTTGTTGCTGACTCGAACTAAGCCTCCTTCCATATTGTCAACACTGCTTTGCACTCCTCGGCATGTGACTGCAAATTGTCTACAACTATCACTTCGGAATTGACTGCATCAACTAACATTGATGCTCCTGGTACTAAATATTGTGGGCCCCTGTAGCAAGGTAATTATCTATGAGGAAACACCATTTGATTCTTTCCTCACTAAATACTACCCAAATCTCTATGCTACTCCCATATCGCCACACCTCACTCTTGGAGGTATAGCTGCAAACATCATGAAATATTCCTCCAACCTAGAGGATGTCTTGTCTAGCTCTACAGAAGTTTCCACCTTATCCTACTTCCCCTACTTTTCCTTCTTCCTTTGAGGACACTAAGTAATGTAGTGGCCAAACTCACCACACCTAAAGCACTTGACCTTAGATAGATCCTTTTTTATCTTCTTCTCCTCATGCGAACCTTGTCCATGATTGGGACCCTTTGATGCAAGTGCTAAATTATCTTCCTCCTTCACACCTTTAGAACCCTTACTACTACTACCACTGATGGAGGTCTTCATTAGTGCTCGCCTCATCTCCTCTTGTTGCAAGTTTGACCACATCCTGTCCCACATTGGTAATGTATCTCGTCTCAAAATACCTTGGACGAAGAATTCCTAATCCTCTGAGACATTGTTTAGGGCCAAATGCACAAGCTCTATACCTTGAGGCACTTGTCGTATGACTACAAGTTGATCTCGGATATCCTGAACTATAGTGAGAAAGGGATTAATGCCTTCACCCTTCTGGATCTTAATGTTTTGCAACTTCTCCTTTAGAAATATCTTTTGTTGCTAAGAAATATTCTGATATAGCCTTGTGACAACATCTCACATCTCATTGGAAGTGTTCATGCAAGATATATGTGATACTATATGGTCTCAGACTCCATCTAGGATCATTTGCTTCGCCTTGACCATTTCCTTTCTAAAGTTCTCTAGCTGTTGTTAATTAGTAGGTTTCGCTGCAATGTTATCTACAAATTTTTTAGACCATGCTCATTTAGGAGAAAGGACATCCTGGCCTTCCAGATGATATAGTTGGAAGCACCATCCAATCTGTCTTTATCTCTGAGCCCCACTGTGGCCATCTCTGCAAAAAATTGACCTGAAGCTAAAATCTCCCTCTTTCTCTTACTTGGTTGTTGGCTCTATTAACACTCCCTTCTGGAGTAAGAAAAATATTCCTAATGCTACTATCGATTGCATCTGAAAATTTGAATTTATGAAGCTAGAAAACCTCTAAGATATATTCCCTCTATGTGTGCTCTTTCTTTTTCACCCAACGTTGATTCTACTCTAGCAACTACTGCAAAATCATTTTTTGCCCAAATAAGAAATCTGCTCAGTGAAAATACTAATTTGCTTCACTAGAATTACTTTCCAGCTTCACCACTACCCATTGAAACTTCTACTAGGCTCTGCGAATTTTCTTGCTACCTGCACTGTGAAAATTGAACCATTTTAACAACAGTTTAAATTGGTTGGCCAGACTCTCTGCAAATATGAAAATCGAATAGTCATACTCCCTCTGAATCTACATGATTTCTTCCTTCCACCTTTGAGCTTCCTATCTGATCAAATATGCTCTGGTACCATGTGAAAATTCCTCGAAATGAAATAACCTGAATTAATTCTTCTAATTGATTAACAATTTATTTTATTATATGTTTGATACTAAATTAATCACACTACTATTTCTTCACAAATAAAATGTTTCGGAAAATAAACTAGAAACCGAGAAAATACTTGCATACACATAAAAATAACACAATCGTTTTTGGACAAATGTCCCCAGAAAAACCCAATGTGGGAAAACTGGTGCAGCAACTGAGGGTTTTATTATTATGCAGCAGTGAGAAATTCTGAGTAAAACTGGATGATCGAAACTCACAGTCCTCTATAGGATAAAATGGCCACAAAAAAATGTGAGACAATTTTTGTCTCACTCAACACTGATCTAACTCCAAAACTACCACTTATTGGGCTCCACGAAACCCCTACCTCAACCTCTGCATCACACCTAATCAAGCTCTTGTATGTTATGCCTAGAACTACAACTGATCAAGCCATCCTCCTAACTCAACCTATGAGAATGACTCACTAGGCCCTTCTATAAATGATCCCGGCCTCCAACAACTAAATCGACCCTCTGACTAGCTAAATCAAAATCTACCTCTGAATCTTTTGTGCAAACCAACTGAGGAAAATCGACCCTCTTGCAACTGACTCTCCAGAACTGGAAGACTTCCTCCAGACTCACTGTCTCTACCCCTCTTTGTCTCTGCATCCCCTCTTTGGTTCAAAATCTTCTAGAAAAATGTTTCTCTCTGAAAAATCGATCTACCCAAGGAGACCCGCTCTCCAAGTGTGTTTCTCCATCTACCCATCGATCTCTTTTTATAATCTCTAGTTGGTACTCCAATGACCATGATTAAAACTTAATCGATTGTTGAGATCATCTCCAAGTCAATCTGTGTGAGTTTCTAGAGAATTTTCACCTTTCTCAATTAATTTCTATTAATTAAAACTTTTTCCTAAGTTAGACTTAGGAAATTTTTAATTATGGTCAAATAATTTAATTAGGCCATCTTTAGGTGGAATTTCTAGAAATGATTTCTGGGTTTTAAAAAACTCTTATGCTTTAGCCTCTCCACAATTTTTTGAGACTAGAGCGTCATCCAATTCTAAAAAAACTAACACATTGTGGCATCTTCTTGGCATCCACGTCAATTACGTTGCGTTTTCGGATCTTAGGCTCTCATATTAGTTTCATTGCTTTGTGAAGTAAGGTTGATGGCCCTGTTACCCACCAAAATGGGTAACCCTTGAGAGAAAACTTTTTTCTATTCCTGAGAGATATTCGACCAACCAACAACCCCTGAAATCAACCATTAGCCAATGACATGCTATTATATATTTGCCACTTGCATTATCCCTATGTTTCTCACCCACCCGACAAGATCACATGGACAAAGGTGGGCATCCTCTTGAAAGGTACTTTGACAATTTTGCAAATGTGTGCTTATGCTTATTTGTTTTTTGGAATTTTATATTGATTATGGGGTGATCTAGAAGAAGGATTGGATTTGACCATGACCTTTTTCTCTCGCTTTAAATGGGGGGTTAGTCTTCGATCCTAGTCTAGTGGGATCTTCCCTAATGGTCAAACTGGTGTAGGAGAGGCACTATTTGGAAAGCCCTAATTGAGATAACACAGTTCCATATATCCCTATGTCATACTTATCACTTTCCATAATACATTATGACGAGCCTTAGTATTGCAATAATAATGTTGCAACTCCCAAGGCTACCAAGTTAAATTATCAACTTGGGGTTTGTACAAACTTAAGAGGTGTTGGCACTATATGTGCAGCATGCAATGTGTCCTTTTGTTGATCTAATGCAATGAAGTGAATGCCATGAAATCCAATCCTAAAATAATTGTAGAAATTGGAATGTTACTCTATTTTCATAAAGGAAACCTAATAAGCATAAAGGAAATCCTAGTTACTTTTGCAGAAAGGAAAGGCTATTCTGCTTTGCATGAATGTAAATGTTAATCCTATTTGTATAAATGTAAACATTAACCTATTTTCTGAGTGTAAATTGTACATCAAAAGGAATCCTAGTGTATGAAATCATTCTTCAATCATTTCATTCAAGATATATTTTGTCAATAGAGTTGACAAGGTGCTTCATGAAAATCATCATTATGCTCTTCAAGTCATGAATTCATCCACTAACCCAAAAGTAAATAGGTGAATTGCAATGGAGAAGAGGCAAGGCTTAAGAGGCCTTTTGGTCTCACTCAATCATGGATTCAGAGCCTAGGGGGTCATGAGTCAAGCCTAAGAGACAAAAGCCAATATTTTGGATCAAATCTAGTAAAGTTTAAACGTGCTACAAGAGGGTTATAGGAGGTGCTACAAGAGGCCCTATTTTGTTATAGAAGGAGATAACTTGCCGAATGCCAAAGTAAATCAATTTCAAATGGGATGGGATTTTTTTATTTAGTAGGATATCTTAGGACTCCATTCCAAGTGGAATCACTCCAAAATACCCTTGTTAACATGATCTAAAAAATAGCACAAAATTACCACTCTAAAAACTAGAAATTCAAGAACTAGTGAGCTAGTTAACCTACCAAATGTCTAACCTAATCAAGTGAAAATGATATGGGGTAGATTTTTTATTAAACTGAATGTTTTTATGACCCAGTACAAGTGGAATCAACTCAAATGAATCCCATAAACACATTCTAAAAAATAGCATAAAATTACTACTATTTTGCTACAAGGGACTTCCAAAAATTCTAGATTCGTGAACTAGTAACCCAATCCAAGTAGCTCAATGATGAAGATGACTTTTCAAATCCGTTCTAAGGATGCATTATGCTTGTGACTCTGTAAATAACCTACAACACAAATCACTTCAATCATTTAACCAATGTAACCTACAACAAAAGAAGCATGAATAGTAAATGCATAAATAAGAGATGCAAGTGAAAAAGACATTCAAAGGACTAAATAAATTATACAAGAGGGCTTTTAGGCTCTTGGGATGGTCAAGCCCAAGGAAACTCAGATCCCTATGAAGGAAACCTAGATTTAGAAGCTAAAAATGGCAATGTGACATCATTATTTGAATCAATCCAAGTACATCCCTACTAGAAATGAAAGTGGAGCTACTAAAGAACAAGTTTTCTCCACAAGAAGACTAAGAAATAGCTGCCTCTACAGGAAAATTCGAATTCGTACTTATACAAATTGATGGGGAAGCATTATTCTTGAAAGGAGGATGTTGGGTGCAACCCAACTTGGCCAGATCTTGGGCAAGAATTTCGAAGTTTTGTGGAGCGAGCAGTAGCAAAGATGCCACGAAGTAAGAAGTGGACTGTGTAGCAGAGCAGTGGAGCACAACAATGATCGTGCAAAAAAGTCACCATGCAGTATGGGGGCTTCGCAGTGAAACCCCTTCCTTTTTGTAAAAGCATAAAATATTGTAAAATTTGATGGTTTTGGACCATAGTCCCTTGTATTTTGGAAACCATGGTATCAGGTCCATGGTAATAGAGTGATGTAATCCCTCATGTAATAGTATATATAGGGATGAATAATAAATAAGGATGGCATGAAATTGATAAGAAATATGTGTTTATGGTTTTATTTGTTGATCTATACTTCAGAGAAGGGGCGAGGTGAGGCTCTGCAGTTATGTGCGCGAAGGCCTAGGTCTACAGCTTAGTGCACAGACACTTTGTAGCTGTGTCCGCATGGAAGAACTATTTGTTGTACAAAATTCCATATTGTAAGTAACAATTCTTGTGGACGTAGTCCCACATTGGGATGAACCATGATAAAATCTGTGTCTACATGTATTTATTTTCTTAATATCTATACTTTATTTCATTATTGTGAAGTTCATGAATGTTTATGATATGTTTAAGTGATAAATGTAATTATGTGAAGTAAAGTAAGTATTTTGTGAATGCAAAGTGATAGGTGTTAAAGCATAGGAAAATATAAAGTGCCACATCGCAACATCCCTCAGGTTGTAGAAACCTGGTTCTGTAACCTCCCATAATCACTTCGGGTGAGACTGTGATCTGCTTGCAGGTCATTTTCGAGAGAGGCAGTGGTTGAGGTTTTTATCAAAGCGCAGTAACCTTTGAACCTTGGTTAGCCCAACCTAAGCCAACAAATGGTTCCATTGTCGAGCCTGTTGGGCGCAGCCTAACTTGGTCAGATTTTGGGCAAGAAACTTGAAGTTTTGTGGAGCACGCAGTAGAAAAGATGTCGCAGAGTACAAAGTGGATCACACAACAAAGAAGCAGAGAGAAACAAATACCACATAGCAAAGTCCCGTGCAATATGGGGGCTTTCGGGTGAAGCCCCTTCCCTTTTGTAAAAGCATAAAATATTGTAAAAGTTAATGGTTTTGGACCAGAGTCCCTTGTATTTTGGAAACCATGGTATTGGGTCCATGGTAATATAGAGATGTAATCCCTCATGTAATAGTATATATAGGGATGAATAATAAATAAGGATGGAATGAATTCGATCAAAAATATGTGTTAATGGTTGTATTATGTTGATCTATGCTTCGAAGAAGGGGCCAGGCTCCGCAACTGTGTGCGTGGAGGCCTAGGTCTGTAGCTTAGTGCACAAACCATCTACAACTTAGTGCATCGACACCTTGTAGTTGTGTGCACAAGGAAGAACTGTTTGTTGTACAAAATTCCATATTATAAGCAACAATTCTTGTGGACGTAGTCCCACATTGTGATGAACCACGGTAAAATCTGTGTCTACATGTGTTTATTTTCTTAATATCTGCACTTTATTTTAGTACTGTGAAGTTCATGAATGTTTATGATATGTTTCAGTGATAAATTTAATTATGTGAAGTAAAATATAAGCGTGATGTATTTTTTGAATGTGAAGTAATAAGTAAGTGTTAAATCACAAGAAAATAAAAAGTGCCACATCACATCATCCCTCAAGTTATAGAAACCTGGTTTTGCAACCTCCCATAATCACTTTGAGTGAGACTGCGATATGCTTGCAGGTAGTTTACAAGAGGGCCATCGGTTGAGGGTTTTGTTGGTGCATAGTAAACTTTGAACCTGGGTCAGCCCAACCTAAGCCAACAGAGTAACCTTTCCCATCCAAAATCCCTCAAATAGTGGATCTAATTCCCAACACTAGGACTTTGCATTAAATGACAAGGAACACATTCGTAGATTTTCTCAATCACTAGAGCTCAAGAATTTGTCAATAATTGCATGATATTTTGCTCATTTATTATCCAATATTGATCCTCCTGTAGTAAGGAGAAAGTCCCTAAATTATCTCCTCCTTGAAATCTTCATATTTTGCCCAATATTCTCAGAATATTCTACAAAAATAAATAATATTAGACACATAATATGCAATTATCTCTAAACCTTCCTAAGAACGTATTAAAGCTAAAAAACATTATTAAGTGTAGAAGGAGAGGTTAGGATAGCCTTCATGTGCCTAAGAAAGGATAGATGGGCCTTAATTTGTGTCTAATTTGGAGGCCCATCATACCCCCCTACTGAAACTATTTCTCATCCTCTGAGCAACCTATCCATCCTACTTGCCCTATGGTTCTTCATGTATGTTGACCTATTTCATTCTCTATTTGTTGGTCCATGTGTTGCTCCTCCTGTTGCTCTTCTTGCTACTCTTCTATTTTCATTTCTTTCGCTATTTCAATTTCCCACAGAACTCGTAATGTAGTTTTAGGATACTTCTTTCTCTTAGGTGATTCTTCAATTGTAATGGTTTACATTTGTGACGGAAATACCTTGCTTTTGGTTTGTCTTCTTGGTATTCCTCTGACACTTCTCCTTGTGAAAAGAAGGATTTGTTGGCATCCATTACCTCACTACTAATTTCATTATCATTGAAGTCCGAGCCTCTTACTGCTAATACAAATTCTTGTCCATGACACATCATACTATCCATCAAATTCTTATGAACACGCTTAACTAGAAATCTAAATTCTCTTTGCTCGTTAAATTCTGGAATTGAAAACACTTAACACAGAACCCTTTCTTCTTACATAGGGAGGGACGATGGTCAATAAACTGAAGCAAAAGAAATAAATGATGTGATGACCAAACTGGTGACTTGGATACCTTTTACCCTTGGAGAATTTACCATGTTTGTAGCAAATCCTTTGCAACTTTGTTGTGTTTCTTTGTACCTTGTAGCAATTAATTAATCATTATCCAACACCCTAGTAGCAAAAAATTTCTCTTGTAGCCATTTCTTTACTTCTTGTAGAATCTGTCTATCTCTTGTAGCAGCTTTGTTCCTTCCTATAGCAAATTTGTCCTTCCTATAGAAAATATTTTTGTCCTATAGCAGTCATGTTCCTCCTATAGTAGCTTTTTTTTCTCCTGTAGCAACCAACCCAAATCCTATAGCAATTATTCCTTGCATTCCAAGAGGTGGTGGGTCCACCTTTTTATTCTTTTATATTTATTTTTCTATTGATCTTTTTCATTATTTTTTATTTTTTCAATCTATTTTTCTCTTTTTTTTCAATGCATGAAAAATAAACTCAAAATGATTTGAGTTAACTGAGTTGGCCCTCACTTACCCCTTCACACTCCTTGTCCTCCATCACTACTAAATGATTACAACCCACTTTCTCATTTCCTTTTCACTTTTGTCTTGTTCCTCTCCCACACATGTGGGTGTCTTGGTGGAAAGGTGGAGTTATCTGCTAGATAATGTTGAGGTTTCTCTGCTACTCATTTTGACTATAAAAAAAACATTTTCTTTCGTACACTTGCAATGTTTTTCAAGCTAAAATAAGTTCATAGGAAAGTTTTAGACAATTGCATACCTGAGCCTTACCCTGAGTGTGTTTTTGCAGGTGATGTTAGAGCCAAATACTATGTTCTAGGTGTTGCATGGTGAGCTAATTCATCATTGATGCCTATTGTCAAAGGTTTCTTGTTTATGTGTTGATCCTTTGATGGTTGCATGGTAGATTTGTACACGAGTGAGGTTGTTCGTGAGCATCTTCTAAGAGATCGTTGCCTTTGTATCCTTCTTCAGGAATAATGGTTGATTTGCTGCCTCCTTGAGGTGTTATCTTCCCATGCTTGCTACCCTGTGAATTGGCTTTGTTATGGAAATATTTTTTTACATGTAATGGACTAATAGATGCTTGTCAACACAAGTTTTGATGCTTGTCAACACATTTTTTTTTATTTTTTATGGTGGATCAAGTGTTGTTGTTGGAGATGAACAATGATCTTGTAGTAATCAACATAGGTCCTATAGCTACCCAAAATTTGAGGAAATGACTCTCCAATGTCTTCATGATGATTGGTTCTTCATTCTAGTGCTCTCAATTGTGGCCTTGTAAGGTAATTATAGCTTGCTACAAGAATGTATTTATTCATGTAGTAGCCACAAAAACCCTTTTATAACAAAAATATCCTTCAGATAATGCTTCCAGAAACACTGATAATTCATGATCAATCTAGACAAGGATCAAAAACCTTGGTTTTGGTGAAAGTAATAAAATAATGGGTGAAAATAAGGATTTTTCATGGAAAAAGATGAAATTTTGGATGGAGAAGCAACTAAATGGTGTGGAGGATGGATAATGGAGGTGTGGTAGAATTTTTTCTTCATTCCCCTAAGGAAAACATAATATTTGGCCCCTCTCTCTATGTCGATCACACTCTTGTAGCAATTATGGTCCCTCCTATAGCAATTTTTCTTGCTCTTGTAGCATTTCACAATAGTCTCCTAAAGCAGAATTGTTTTATCCATATCTATCACACGGCATATTGGATTGACCTGATTTTTTTTTAGCATGCTTCTATCATCCTTATGCACATCCTCATAAAAAAATTGGCCAATGGATGCACAAATATCGAGACAACTTAAAAATGGTTGTAGGTGATGGAGGCTAATTTCTCGAAAAATGTGCATTGGAATTTTCTGAAATTTCTTGAGCATGTTACCATCATCCATATGCATCTCCCAATGAAACAAATCAACCAATGGATGCACGGTTTTCAAGATAAGGTGAAAACAATTTTCTTCTCTATGTATTTTGGCCTCCTGTAGCAAAACATAACCCTCCTATAACATTTTAGGACAACGAGGAAAATGAATGAGAAAGGATTGGAAATGATGGGTGTATATTGGAAATAGATGAGGGTGATGGATTGACATGGCCTTGTTCATGTTGGAGAATTTGAGCAAAGGAGGACAATGCCCAAGTTTGACTTTCTTTGACTAAGTTTTTAATCTACTTTTCTTTTGGCAACTAACTTGTTTTTGTTACTTGCAAAGGTTGGAGAGCACATGCATTCATTAGAGAGAGGTACATGGAGAAAATATCTTTTTCTTTTCATTTTCTCAATTTTTTTCTCTTTCTTCTTAGGTCTACTAGCTTCCTCAATGAGGTTTCAACTAGTATGTCTGCCTAGGCGCCTCCAAGGAGGTTTTCATCTAGGATATTTTCTTATTATTTTTTAGTTTTTTCCAACACATTAACTGCCTCACGGAGGTTTTCAATCAATGAGCCAATATCAGGCACCTCAAAAGAGGTTTTCACCTGAGATTTTATTCTTTTCCTTTTTTTTATTTCTTTTTTCTATCCTACTCTACTTGAAAAAACAAAATCTCTTTCAAGTGTAGGAATACTTCTAATGGAGCCATGTGCATAAAAAGATGACAGATAAACTCATGTGTAGGCTCGAAACATATGCTTTGACATGTATCTGAATATTAGAGACCAAATGCTTTGACTTTGATGATATCAAACATTGTTGAAGAAGAGAGTGATGCTCCATCTTGTTGATTTTCTGGATCCAAATCTCAATATAGTTTTCATTCCCTTGGTTTTCTTGCTCATCTAGATCATTCTTCATGTCTTCTTCTACCATGACATTCAAATATTCCTCTTTTTTTTGTTATTTTATTGAACATATGGAGGATCTAATGGTAAACATGAGAGAACTTTCTCAATCTCTAATTCTAATGTCTGATCTTCATCAAGTGCAACCCATGATTCTTTGGTCTTCTCATTTGAATCTTGTTTTACTGAATCATTGTCCTTCAATGAAGTCAAGAGAATCTCTTTTTTGCAATACTCTTCTTGAGCTAAGATGAATACCATTTAGGTAAAGAGGAGATATTTGGAAGTGTTGTACCTCAGCATTGTAAGTGGGATGAGCTACTTCCTTGTGTGGGTTTGGAAATGGCAGTACAAGTAGTTGAGTGGGAGTGGATCTTTGAGATGGATGTGGTTGAGGTTGTGGTTGTGGTGGAGGTGGATGGTAGGGATAACATGGAGTTGGGTATGGATGATATTGAGGAAAATATTGAGGATATTGTGGATTTCTCCCATAAGTTCCTTGTCAACCTTGTTGCCAAGATTGGTTTTGGGGTTGAGATGGCCAAGGTTGCCAAGGAAAGAGTGTGTTCTAATTACTTTGAGATGGATTAGCATAATCTTGAAACTTTGAATTAGGTTTTTGCATCATATCAGGTTAACTAGGCTATCATGGTATTCTTGGAGCTACATAACATAGCTTCTTTGGTGATTGACTTGCTCCATTGTCATCTTGGTAAACTTCCTTCAACCTTGATAATGATGGGAAATATTTAATAGCATGTGATTCTGCATGGACAACACAAATATCAACATCTTCTTTTTTCTCATCTTGCATTCTTAACATTTCTACATGTTCACATAGATTGCTAAGAATTTCTATTTTAAAGTTATCAAGCAAATTTCCAAGTTCAACTTGACTCACCAATTTTGATGTTGATTTACTTACTCTTTCCCTTCCTCTTGATATGCGTTTGCATGTTTCACAAATTTATTCAAATGATAATTGGTATACATCACCTCTACTCATGAGGTCAAGGATATCAATCCACTCATCTCTAATTTTTCTAAGTATGAGGGTTTTTAGTGTGTCAGATCCTAAATGATGTAATTTTCCCCTCTTTGCATTATACATGAACCTATCTATTAGATCCTCAAGGCTCTCATCATCTTTTTTATTCACTCTAAATATTTCTTCTTTAATATGATGATCTTTGTACTTTTCTAGAAATATATTTTGAATATCATTCCATGATCTTATTGAATTAGTCCCTAAACTCACGAACCATTTAAGAGATATATCCTTCAATATTTCCAGAAACAATCTCAACTTTTGATTTTTTAGTAAGTAACCATAAAATCCACAAAGGATTTCAAATTCAAAGAGAAAGGTTTTCGGATCCTCTGACCTCACACCATGGAAGTTGGGAAGGAAAGATTGAGGGATGTTCTTCATATGAACATTGATATGAGTATCTTGAATAGGAAATTCAAGAGGATCTTTTTGATTGTCATCATTGTGGTAGTGTTTTTGTGGCAATGGTGTAACAAAAGACACCTCCTTAGAAGTTGATTGTTCCATGCAAAGAATAACAAGCATAAATGGTGTTGTTAGTGGACAAACTTAGATAAACACGGCATTGTAAATAGTGGAAACAATGCATACATAAACATAAACTAAACAAAGAGGTAAATACACAAAAAATGCTCAAATGGAGCAAACAAATCAATAATATAATGGAAAAATCTCCCTTTATTGACTACTGGTAGTAGAGGTTGAATGCAATAAATGAATCTTAGACACTTGAATAGAATTATTTGAGCTATGGTGCTAAAAAATACTCTGCATTTTATTTTCCTCAATCTCTTTGCAAGTTTCTCCTCTCTCTCAAAGAAGTATGAAGACTCTCTAATGGTGGATTCCTCTTTTCTCACTAGGATGATGGATTTCTTAGAAGCAATATGGCAACCATACTAGTGCTCTTCCCTTCTTTGGATTCAACAATGTGATGGTGGTCTGCTCAACATAACAATGTCTCATATTTTGGCTCTCCTATGGCCTGTTTATATAGAATTTTTGAATCCATCTTCCACCTCTTGGTTCATGCAAGATAACGGCCCATGTGTAGGACAAGATGATTCCATTGAGGGATGAATATCTTCAAGGCGAATTGAATTTGGATGTACTGGATTGAGCTCATGTCAGAGAATCGATCCCAAGTGTGTGGAGTGGTCCTTTTCTGTAACTGCACGAATTTTGAAGGATGTTTCGCACGCACGCTTTTATCGAAGAAATAGTTGTGTGACATCAATTGTTTTTACTTTATAAACTTTGGACCTTAGGATAAATTTTATTCTTTAAACTTCATGATGCATTTAGCTAGAAAATGTTCACTTGTGCATTTTGATGGACACCTTTTAATGTCTTCTGGATTGTGCCAAGATTTGTATGATTTTCTGGTGTTAACAGTTTCCCCCTAATGTATGAGGTTAGTAGCAAACATATAGCTAAAATACATCACGTTTTATTTTCTTATGGAGAGCATGATCAACTTTTCGAGAGAGAGGATAAGTTGTTGTGGAGATGAGTAGAGAAAAACCCCTTGACTCAATATAAATGGTAACCATGCTCTAGTGAAAATATACAAAGTGAAAAGATGTGTCTATATGAGGCGGGCATGTCCCATGCTTATTATGATGACTTAATCCTAAATTATTACAATTGGACAAAGAATGGTATTGTACAGTCAATGTTATGGTGGTTGACATGCTCAAACTGATGATGATAACTCTTGATGCCCTCAAGGGTGCTTCTTGGTAAAATATATTGAATATGGTTCCCTTATGCATAATAGAGGTGAAGCATTGCTGACTGAGGTGTTATGGTATGCATAAATCTTCAACTTTGGGTACCTTCCTCGTATCATGGTGTAAGAATTATTGGATGAGGTGCTTAGTGATGCGGGGGTCTTCGACTAAATGAAAGAACTGCGACGATAACTAAGTATGGCACCACCTTGACATGAAAGCTTGTGTTGGTGTCGAATGCCAATGGGACCGATGACATCAGTGGAAATAGTGATTCCCATTATGCCACCCGAGGATATCCCTACAAGGGGGGAGTATCGAATGTACTACCCCTATCCTAGAATAAACATGTTGAATTCGACAGGAAAGGAGCATTGACCACCTGACATGTTGGGTCAGAGAATCGATATGAGATGTAAATAGACTGTAATAATGTGGGTCAGATAAGGCATGATAGTTAGAGCTGAAGATATAAGAGGATATGGAATATTGGCCCTAGGTCAGAGCTTTTTGTGCAAATGGTGTCATAAAAAACATGTTTACTGATGTTTATGGCACTAGAGTTGGTAGGATTTCTAGGGTGGGTGTAAGTATGTTCTGATGGGCATGAAAATGGAAATTGATTGCTAGTGAGGTACAAGATCTGACCAAGGGTGATTAGAAACTGTCACTAGGTAAAAGACATGAATAGAAAAAAATGTGGGTGGGAGTCTTTTTCCTAAAAAAATCTGTGTACACTTGCCAAAATAATATGAGGGTGGTTTGGATGTACAACCATAGAGACAGGTGCCCCATAATGATGGTGACTTGTATGGAGGTGTGGTGCTTTTTGTTGAGGGTGGGGGCCCCATTGGTTGGCCTCCGTGTTGGGTTGGTGAGGCAGATGAAGCAACACAGAGGGGTTATTCTATATGGGTTAATGATAGGCCAAATGTAGAACACAACGCTGCATCCTTCTTAATTCATCGTAAAGTACCAGAGATGGCTCGAGAAATGGTGTGCATGTGTGATGAGTGTAGCAGAATGAGTCTGAAATTCAAGGCATGTAAGTGGGATGGTTCCTGGGCCAGAGTAAGTGGTCATGGCTCCCATTAGTGAAGAGGGGTCTACAAAGATGAAGTGAGCCATGAGTGGCAGGGAGGGGGTTCTATCGACTGACACAGATGTTTATCATATACGAAGGAAATATGGTGATAAACATGGTCGAGATGAGGGACTCTATGGTGCATTTTGGTGAAATGATGTCAAGATATGCAAAGCTTAGGAGGAAGCCTATCATGCTAAGTGGAGAATGATACCTTCTCTAACTTTTTCTTATCCGGGTGTTGGTCGAAGCAGAGTGTGATGTTCTTGAAATGGACACAACCAATACCCCAAGTGAAATAATTTGTTTAAAACATACACATAATCTATGAAGGATTTAATGCTATGAATTAAAGAACTAGAGGAGTACCTAACATGAATTTTTAAGTGTGCGACAGGCCCAAAAATGAGTTTTGGCATTTACCAGAATAGACAGTTCCATGATGAAGATGATGTGATATTGATCCTTTCGTCTCTTCCGGTTTTGTCAATGCATATCCCAGGCTTCTATAATGGACCCCAAAAGATGGTGAAAAGGGTGATAGATAGGGCTAAGGGGGGCAAATATCACTCATTTGCACTGCTGAGTTGTAGAGGTCAGAGTGAGTTCTTGGAGCTTTTCTTGCCGTTGCTATTAGCCAGAGCACTAGGGATGCACATGGGGACAACCATGTAAGAGATTTTACCTTGCTCTTCATCAATTTGATAGTTTTAGGTTAGACATGTTGTACAAGGGTCACCTGTACAACCTTTTAAAGTTGACTTTTCTTGGCTGCACGGGTGACTCTTTTGGAGTCGCACGGACATTGTGCAAAATTAAGGGTTTTACGCGGTGACTCCACACAAAAATCTTACTTAGATGCACATTCCATGTGTCTGAGGGGAGAAATGCCATGGTGAAACCTTGCAGGGGTCACCGCAGCTTGGCTAGTGTAATGGGCGATAGTTGCGCATCTGTGTGAGATGCAAACACGTGAACCGTGCACCTGTTTGAGAAACATGTGCACGATCTTCGGCGCTTTGGACGTCGTGGCTTAGGGGCCTGACAAACGTGCGTCATGTATCTGTTGGGAAAATAGGCGCATGATATCACGTCTGTCAGGCTCATAGCCGTGCAACTAAGAGAAAAAAGAGGTTCTCCCTTGGATTTCTTTTTGATAGCTTAGGGGGTTGTATAATAGACACATGGTATCCTGGTTGGTAGGATGATTTGGAGGGAGATAAATTGGGCGCGGATACATGCGGACGTGGCATGGGATCTAGTGGATAGCCAATTGTTGGTGCAGTGGGGGCTTCAGAAGTTTCTTCAGAACCACCTGTTGAGATCGCAGGACAAGTTCCTGTGCTTTTTTATTAGATTTTGGGATGTGGACCAACAGGTTATGGTCATCCGTTTGACTTATTTTCCGATATGAATTCATACCGATATTTATTTCTATTGTGGAATCGTCTTCTTATAGACAAGACATCTGTGTTCTAACCTTCCATATTTTTCCATCTCATATCCTATAATAACAGGGACAAGACAATGTCATCAAAACTTAAAGTAGTTGCATTACTACCTACCAAACTATTCCATGAGTCTAGTAAAGAACACAAGAAATGTATATACTTATCTTCATATGAAATTTGAATATCAACATATAATAGTTGACTTATAACTAACCATTTTCTTTCACCACAAGAATTGATTCTGCAGATCTTCCAGTGTGAAAGGGTTTAGCATAAGGTCGAACAAAACCTAGTAACCACAAAAACATCCCTTTAAAGCTAAAACCCTCTGGAAACAAATATAGGTTTAAAAATAAGAGAATAATTAGCATCCGAAAGAAAAATTAATTTAAAAAAAAAAAAGTCAAATTAAAAGGTTAAGAATTTAGAAATGAATAATAAAAATAAATAATTAACAAAGAAGAAAAAATTAAATAAAAAAAATAGATAAAAAAATTTTTAATTTAAATAATAATAATAATAATAATAAAAAAAAAAATTATATTAAATAATTAAAAAATAATAAAAATGGAAATTTTATTTAGAAATCAAGTCAAACGAGTTAGATTAAATTTTGATTTAATGATAATATTCTAATTAAATAATAAAATATATTAATAAAAAATTAATATTAAAAATAACAAATAAAAAATTAATATTAAAAATAACAAATTAATTGAAAAGGTAAAGTAAAAAAAAATAGACAATGGGCCTGGAGTATGCCCTAAAACTGCTTCTGCTTGGCTAAGAGCTCGTCTTCCTCGGACGTAAGGAAACAGGTTAACGGCCCAAGACCCAGAGGCATCTGGCAGGAGTGAAAGCCTGCTCCCTTACGGACCACCAGCGGGTTATTTCAGGTGGCGTGGTTTTCCTTGATAACAGTGATGTGTCAACTGACATTCGCGGATAGCAGCCAGAGATGGTTGTCCTCACTGTTGGTTTGACAAACTGAGTTTGATAGGTTTTTCCACCTTTTGAAAAAAATAAAAAATAGACAAATGAACTTTTTGATTTAAATAATAATAAGAAAATGAGAACTCTCTCGTATCTTTTCTGTTATTTGCAATCAATATGTAAATTTGATTTCTCCAAAAGAAATATCTTTCAACTAACAATCAATACGTAAATTTGATTCCTCCAAAGGAAATATCTTTAAACGAGGTTTCGTTGAAGAGTCTGAAAAAAATTTATTTATTTATTTATTTTTTTCCAGGTATTTATAAGTTTTTAGTTTGATTCTCAATTTTGAAAAATATTATTTTTAATCTCTTAAAAATTATGTTTTTTGGTTTAGTTTCATCAAAATCTATAATTTTAAGTACTTTAAATATTTTTGATAGTGCTGAATCCATTTCCATTATCAAAAATATAATTAAAACACTACATCTATAAAAAAAATTTAATTTTTTTTTATCGGACAACTCTGCCTCCCTCGGTGGACGATTCCCTTTCAATCTTGAAGCAATAGCACACGTCTCTCAAATATTTAGAAGGGAGGGATATTTAACATACCTGGGTTTGAGCATATTCCGATTAGGTTCACAAGATTTGGATGACGTGGCAATCTTAGAAGGATAGATAACTCTGCGCCGAGGATTTGCAGAAGCTCTGTGCAGGTTTCTATTCTTTGCTACTGCTCCTTATTTACGTACACGGTACAATTTGACCTCACGTAATGACCGAGTCTACCAAGTATATTTGTTATTCGCATAATCTATTGGAATGGCCTGGTCTACCAAGACTATTTCCCTGTACTGCGAAAATATAATGTGTGTTTTCTGACAAAAATTTCTACTTAGATGAGGACGGTAGGTAAGGGGATAGGAAAGAATATGAGTTATTTTCTAATTTTTTAAACATTATACTTCATTTCATTTTTTAATTACATAAAATTATTAGAAAGGTTAATCTAAAATTTTTATAATTAATTTATTTGTATTTTTATAATTTTATTTCCAATAAAGGTAATATATTCAAAGATGATCATTAATTTTATACCAATATTTTTAAACAAACTTTATTGTTTAAGAGAAATTTTTAGGCGTAAATCACAAGATAAATCATTTGTCGACGCATTTCGAACCAACTAGTGTGGTTCATTGTCACGACAAATGAACCACACTAGTTGGTTCGAAACGCGTCGACAAATGATTTATCTTGTGATTTACGCCGAAGAATTTCTCTTAAACTTAATATGGATCACAGAAGCCTCAATTCAACAAAACCTTATTGTTGTATAGGCTCTATATTGAGAGGAAGTTTTTAGGAAAAGTTACATTTTAGAATAATAAAATAATATTCATATTAATACATTAAAGAATCTTAATAATAACCATAAAATCTATATTAACCATAAATAAAAGCCTTAGTCTAACAACTATGCTTTTTTGCCTTGAAAGTTATGGAAATTTTGGCTATATTTTGAAAAAATTCCGCAGCGATTTTTGTTAATCCAAGTAAAAGTTGTCAAACTTCATAATTTTAGGTTCTCTAGAAATTTTTGATGGTGCTGAATCCATTTCCATCATAAAAAATATGATTTAAACACTGCCTCTACAAGATTTTTTGAACTTTTCTTTTCTCGCCACTTTTGGCTATGGGCAATTCTTCCACCTCCGTAGACAACTCCTAGATAAAATATTCAATTCAGCCTTAGTTTTACATCAACTAAGATAAAATAATTGAAAGTCCCTTAGTTTTACATTAACTTTATATAAGATAATATATTTAAAGTAAAAAAAAATAATTTACCTTTTAATATGTGGGATCTACAAAATTCCCGCACTACTTAATATGGGGTTGAGAGATTTGACTTGCTATTCATTCTATGTTAAGTTAAAATGTAATATCTAAAACAAAAATACAAAGATTTCAATATGCATATTGAGTATTATATATATATATATATATATATATATATATATATATATGAGACATCTCAACACTTCAGGTTACTTTTACTTGAATATTTTTACTTTACAGTAAGAAAGTGAACTCTAGTTTTTACTTGTGGAAGTGGACAGTAACTAAATTCAGTAGTAATTTATTAAATAAATGAATAATTATGACAGACATGGTAATCCATATCAGTTAAAGAAACAGTTACCCTTTTTCCCTCTACTCTTCCTTTACAAAGTAGGAGAGAAGAGGAAGGAAAGGGTTGGTTGGTTTTTTCCTTTTCCTTTGGGGAAAAAGAAGAAGAAAATTTCCTTGAGCTAAAGGTGGATTCAGTGGGAATAAGTTTGAACTCTAACAAGACTTCCCTGGAGGAAGTAGGAGTGATTGTTGGTTGGACTTAGAGTCTTGAGGCCAAGTAGCAGAAATTGCTATGTGTAATAACTGATTCGCTGGGTGAAAGAGGAGCTTGGGGGGAGAACTCTGGACGTAATTGCCAGGTTCTCATAAGAAGGGTGGAAAGAGGTTCATCGGATGTAGATTGGTTTCAGCATGGCAGATAAGTACACTCTGGAAAGTGAAATGTGCTTAAATAGTGTGTAAGATTAGGATAAGGTAATTTGAAATTGGTTTTATACTATTATTTACTGTTTATAGGTTGACAAAGCAGTGTTAAGACTAGGAGTAAATGTGTTTTAATTGAATGATGAATTAGACACAAGATATTGTAGAATATGTACAGAGAACAAATTGTTGTAAATATGTTTGTTATAATGCCACAATGCTATAAATCTGAATGCGTTAAGTATGTGTGATGAATCTAGCAAACTGGATAAACTAAGCCCCAACCTGAGTGTAGTATGAATCAGTGAAAAAAGTGAATCTATGATAGAAACTCATTTCAATAAATTGTTCCAGCACGACTAATATTTTCTTTTAAAAAAAACACAGTGCTTATAATAGAAATGGGGACTCGGGAAAAAAAAAAAGGATTCCCATGTAAACCTACATATAAACATTATCCAAGTAGATTCGGTCCTCAGATTTTTTCGAGGGCAACCTGAGTGGACGCCTGTTATGAAACCAGCTCACAAAAAGATAGAAAAGAGAGATCCACGCCTTAGAATTCAGCCTCTTCGAGGGGGCAACCTCCTTTACATTACATAAATGAACAATTCTTGGATGATTCAAATGACAAAACCTCCTTTCTATATATAGGAGTCTAAGGAGTCACAATATAATCCAGCCGACCTAACAATAATAATATAAAGCCACAAAAATAACAATAGAGGGATTCTATGGGGCACAGAAATAACAATATGGGGGTAATAGGGGCACAACAATATAAATAAGGGGTATAACTACAATAGTAATGGGGTAATCACTAGTATTATAGGGACCCAACATGCCCCTCTCCTTCAAAAAAGTGTTGTCCTCAACGCTTGAGTAGTTCTGGATACTTCTGCATAAAATTCTCATCCTCCCATGTGGAATCTTCAGCGGATAAGTTCTTCCACTTGATAAGATACTCTGAAATTGATCGATTTCGTAGCTGTCGAGTTCTTGTTTCTGTGACTGCTTCCGGTTCCAATATAATTTTTCCTTCCTCGTCAAGTTCTGGCAATATTGTTTGAATTGGGAGCTTGTCACCTATAACCTTCTTTAAACATGAAACATGGAAAACTGGGTGCAATCGAGAAGCTGCAGGAAGCTCCAATTTGTATGCCATAGTACCAATCTTTTGCAACACCTTGTACGGACCATAATACTTTGGTGATAATTTATTATCCTTCTTAGCTTGCTTTAGGGACATTTGCTTATATGGTTGTAGCCGTAGGAATACCCAATCACCTACATCAAAACTTCTTTCACTGCGATGTTGATCTGCCTGTTGTTTCATTCTATTTTGTGCCAACACGAGGTTATCCTTTAAGAGTTGGAGGACTTGTTGTTGATGTTCGATGTGATGTTCCACTGCCTGAACCTTAGAATTTTCTCTTAAATATGATGTGATGGATGGTGGTTGATACCCATAAAGTGCCATAAATGGGGTCATTTTTGTTGCTGTATGGAAGGAAGTGTTATACCACCATTCAGCCAGAGGCAACCATTTGACCCATTGTGTCTGTTTATCAGATACAAAGCAACGAAGATATCCTTCCAAACATTTGTTTACTATCTCAGTTTGCCCATCAGATTGAGGATGATAAGATGAGCTATGAGCTAACTGAGTACCAAGACAAGAAAATAATTCTGTCCAAAAATTTCCAGTGAAAATGGGATCTCTGTCACTTACAATAATCTTTGGGTTTCCATGTAGCTTTTGAACTGTTTCCATAAATGCAGTAGAAACTGTACTGGCTTTAAATGGATGTGATAATGCACAAAAGTGTGCATACTTGGTAAGTCTGTCAACTACCACCATGATGACACTCTTTCCCTCAGACTTGGGTAAACCTGTGATAAAATCCATTGAAACCTCCTCCCAACGTTGGCTTGGAATGGATAAAGGTTGTAATAGACCCGGTGTCTTAATTGTTTCAACTTTATTTTGTTGGCAAACCAAACATTCCGCCACAAACTTTTGAATATCTGATTTAAGGCCATCCCAAAAAAATTCCTTCTTAACCCTGTGGTAAGTTTTTAAAAATCCTGAGTGCCCTCCTAAGGGAGAAGTGTGCAATTCCATAAGAATCTTTTGTTTTAGCTGGGAATTCTTACAGAGGTATAAGCGATCTTTGTACCATAACGAATCATTTTTCCAGCTAAATGTATCAGAAGTACTGGAATCTTGTTGTAGCTTTCGAATAAGTGCCCACACTTCTTCGTCATTCTTCCATTCCTCCCTTGCTTCGTTTATCCAATCTGGTTGGATAATAGAAATGGCACACAACAATGCTTCCACATCCTCATCCTTTCTTGAGAGTGCATCTGCCACCACATTTTGCTTCCCTTTTTTGTAGATGATTTCAAAGTCATAACCCAACATCTTTGTGACCCACTTTTGTTGCTCTTCAGAGGATAATCTTTGTTCTAAAAAGTATTTAAGGCTATCATGATCCGTTTTTACCTTGAAGTGTCTTCCCATTAGGTAGGGTCGCCATTTCTTAAGTGCATGGAGTATTGCCAACATTTCCTTCTCATAAATAGCTTTGCTTAAAAACTTTCCCTTGATTGGACGACTTTCAAAAGCAATGGGTCTTTCATCTTGCATTAGAACAGCACCAATTCCATTTCCTGAAGCATCACATTCCACAATAAAGGTTTTTGTGAAGTCCGGTGTAGCTAAGACCGGTGCTTGGCACATTGCCTCTTTAAGATGTTCAAAGGCCTTTGTTGCTTCCGGAGTCCATGAAAATGAATCTTTCTTCAATAATGTTGTTAGAGGTGCTGCTATTCTCCCATAATTCTTAACAAACTTGCGATAATACCCTGTCAACCCAAGAAATCCTCGCAGATGCTTTATGGATGTGGGGATTTTCCATTCCTTAATGGCTTTAATTTTGCTAGGGTCTACCTTAACTCCTTCATGAGATACAATATGACCCAAATATTCCACCTCCTGGACTCCAAAGAAACATTTGGATCTTTTTGCATATAATTGTTTCTCCTCCAATAGTTGTAGCACCCTGTCAACATGTTCAACATGATCCTTCCAAGACTTGCTGTAGATTAGTATATCATCAAAAAATACTAACACAAATTTTCTAAGGAATGGTTTGAAAATTGAATTCATCAAACCTTGAAATGTTGAAGGTGCATTGGTAAGGCCAAAAGGCATGACCAAAAATTCATAATGACCCTCATGAGTTCTAAATGCCGTTTTCGGAATGTCTTCAATCTTCATTCTGATTTGATGATATCCCGAACGAAGATCCAACTTGGTGAAGTAAATTGATCCATGCAATTCATCCAGTAATTCATCAATGACAGGAATGGGGAACTTATCTTTAATAGTGAGCTTGTTGAGCTCCCTATAATCTGGACACATGCGCCATGATCCATCCTTCTTGTGCACCAATACTACTGGAGCTGAGAAAGAACTTTGACTCGGTTGAATTATACCAGCCTCTAGCATTTCTGCAACCATACGTTCAATTTCACTTTTTTGGACATAGGGATATCTGTACGGCCTGATGTTTGGAGGAACACTTCCTGGAATCAGATGAATAGCATGATCATGATCACGCATAGGTGGGAGACCTTTGGGAGTCTCAAATACCTTGGAATGATTGTCCAAGACTTTTTGGAGATCTGGAGAAATAGATGATTCCAATGTGGAAACATCTAGCGAACATAATTGTGCAATTACACCTCTTTGCTCCTTTTTTAGAAGCTTTGTCATACCATTAGAGCTGATTATCTTTCCTGGTTTCCCTGCAATACCCCTTAATTCAACTTCCTTTCCTTCCGTAGAAAATTTGATGAAAAGTTCTTGAAAATTAAAAGCTATTGTACCCAAGGATTGTAGCCATTGGACTCCTAGTACAACATCAGCACCTCCCATTGGAATGGAAAGCATTGGGCTAGTCAATACATATTCTCCCATGGATAGCTTGATATTATGGCACTTTCCAGAGCAATTTATTGTTCCTCCATTTGCAATCATCACTTGACACTCTGGTGCTGGATATAGGAAGCAATTCAATTCTTTTGCTACCCTACAATGAATAAAATTGTGGGTGCTTCCTGAATCAATCAACACTATTACCTTTTTCTTCTTGATTTGTCCTTCTATCTTGATGGTTTGAGGAGTGGTAATTCCCGCCAATGCATTACAAGATATGGTCGGATTTATTTGTTCTTCATCTAGGCTTTGTTCCTGAAGTATATCTTCTTCTTTTGACCTTTCTTGCTCCTTTTCTTCTTCCTCTTCACAATCTATGTAGAATAATTTCTTCTCAGCACACTTATGACCTTTAGTGTATTTGCTATCACAACTGTAACAAAGCCCTTTTGCTCTTTTTTCTTCCAATTGTTGTGGTGTCAACCTTATAGGTTGTGGAAGACTAGGGGCAACAACACTTCCGTCTTTATAGTTGTGAGTGGTATGCTTCCTGGTTGCCATAATTTTGCTTTCCATTTTTCTTGCTAACCTGAATGCCTTCTCTAATGAATCAGGTTCCCAAAGGCGAACATCATGTTGGATATTATCCTTTAAAGACCCTATGAACACATCAATCCTATGCTCCTCTGGAATATCTTTTACCCTTATGTTCAATTTTTGGAACTCCTCAATGTGCTCCATTATTGAACCCTTTTGTTTGAGACTTATCAATTGGCTAAAAAAAGTGTTGCTTTTTGTATCTTCATAATGTGCTATCAATTCTTCCGTAAAAATTGCCCAAGTGATAAATTGTTTACGAGAGCAAAGCCATTGATACCATACAAACTGATTTGGTTCCAAATATATAGTTGCCATACGTACCTTTTGTGTGTTTTGCACATTATTGAGATCGAAGAATTGCTCCATCTGTAATATCCATGTGGCGGGATCCTTGCCATCAAACTTCCTCATATCGATTTTTGGAATATGGTGATTCTTCGATCCAACATTAGCGTCTATGGAATCATGATTAACATTTCTTTTGTTCTCATCATGAGTTTCCTTTACTACCTTTTCACCATTAGTGACCCTTTCTTGTAGCAACTTCTTCAATTCTTCCATGTCTGTCTTCATATCTATCTTCAAATCTGCCATGTCTCTCTTCAAATCTGTCTTCGAATCATCCATCTTAGCTTCCATGCCCTTTATCTTAGATTCCATGCCATTTATCTTAGATTCCACGCCGACGTTCTGAGGATCATTTAAAATGAAGAAATCGTCAACCCATACCCAATTTTAGAAAGCAATTCAGTGATAACAAGGAACTTTAATAAAGAACATAACAAGATTCTCCAATGCATTAATAAGAATCAATCTTCATAAAGAAATTGTTAGCGACAAGTCTCAAATTAATATTTACAACCAAAACCTAAAAATCAAATTACATTCATCTGCTATGTCACCATTCGACTACAAAGACCGCACATAGCACCATCCTCATTCTAACCAGAAACCCAAACAACAAAAAGAAAACTGTTTATAACAAACCATCATGCGAGATGATAGGGCCAATAGTTATCAATGAAAAACAAACCCGCATACCTGGAGGCCTTGTGCTAGCTGGCGCATGGCTGAGGATAGGTCTTCATGCCGCACCCACTATCCATTTGGGGAAGATCTAAACTAGAGACTCGGGGTTAATGCTCTTTCATGTTATCTAACTATAAAAAAATGAATGCGCAAATTAAATCCGCAACCTTAACCACATACCCTCAATGCTTACCTAGGACCACGAGAGTGAAGCAAGAACAGGTCAGCAATAGAGCCTCCAAGCATGGGGTAGAGGCGGAACCTGCAAGAAGAGAGACATCATTAGTAGATTACCACTATCAAGTGTAAATCAATCTGAATGTAAGAAAAACCGAGAACCAAATTCCAACTCAGATCATAAATCTGTCGACTGAACCTTACCTATTCGCGGCGACAACTTATAGTCTCGATACAAGCTTGAATGTAGGAAAGTTTGTATGGGAAACCTTCCCCCTTCACACAGTAGAAAGGTTGCGATGGGTTGTGTTATCACTCAGGTTGTACCCAAAAGTTGTAAAAAAGGGAATACGGTCGAGGTAACCATACACCAATCTTTTAGATTCAGGTTCTATCCCACTTGCATCCAGAGAGGGCTCTCTCTTTATAATTTAGCTTTGTTTTGAGGTATATTAGGCTAGTTATGAAGTACAAGGGTTTTGTTTTGAGTTTGGTTGGAAGGATGGGGCTTCAATAGCACAGCGAGGTAAAACTGAAGGATTTCAATCCATTGGGCATGATGGAATCAAGGATACAATTTTCTGGATGAGGTTTCTTAACAGAGGAGGTATCACAGAGCAGGGTAATCAAGTATGGAAGAATTCATAGGCTAGAATAGGGTGGAATGGATTTAATGGGTGAAGGGCAATTAAGAATTTCTTAGCATTTAATCAATGTGAAAGAACCAGGGGAAATAGGAGCAATTAAGAATTCCTGTTTATGCTAATTCTGAAGAAAACATTAATAATAACAAAGATTGAACACAGAGTGCAAACAAACAAATTCTGAGTTATTGTTTTTCTCTATTATTCAGATCATGAAACATAGATGACATAGCAAACACAAAAATTATAAAACACTAGTAAGAAGGGACTTATTGATCCACAAGATGATTCAGGAATTCTGTAACATAGTCCTTAGCTATCAATTCCACATCCAGAGAGTCCAGCAACAATGGATTCCAACAGCTTTTGTATTCAGAAAATTTTCAGAGCTACAGCGCAGTCTAAGAAGTGCATCATCCAACCAACCCCGAATAGTTTTCTTGGGGAGGTATTTATACAAAAATATTACAAAATATCTCAATGAGATAATATCTAGCAATAACTCATTCTACCTACTCAAAAGGAGAAGTAAATGATCTTGAAAACAGGGAGAAATAAGTGAAGAAGTAAATGCTATTGTGCTGGCCGCTCAGTTGGTGAGATACGCTGACTGTAGGCTCGGTGAGTCGACTGGTAGCTGTTTTCCACTGAAAATTTCGTGCTGCTGCCCCAGCTTTCTTGGGCGTATTTAATTTTGATTTGATGCATTGTTGCCCACATGACTCTCACCATCCCTGCTCTCCGCTTTATGGCACATGGTATCAAAACTTTTGATTTACCAAGGATATAAAAGATTCTAGAAATATGTCTATAGAATTTCCAACATGCTTTGCCACCATTCTGGTCCTGGTAATTGATGTTTTTGCAGCTTTCTCAAAGTCTCATCAGTGTCTGTGTACCTGAAGAAATTAGGCTGGACTGTAAAAAGGTGTTTCACTTCATGCTCAATAAAAAATAGATTTTCCAAGCGGTCATAAAGGGACTGGCCAGATGGAAGTGCCTTCTCTCCTATAGTACTTGATGATGCATTAATTTGATCAACATCATATGTATTTAATTTGTGTACATAGTCCTTGAGCCTCATCAGACGGTCATTACTTCCCAGAGGACTTGGCAAACCTTTTTGATGTAGGACTGTAAATTTTTCTGTGAAAGAATTAACCTCCACTTGCATGTCCTGGCATTTTCTGTCCAAGTTTTGCATTAGAGTTCTCATGGTTAGAACTCTCTTGATTGTTAGAATGGTGCCTATCTTGTCTCTGATGTCCAGTGCCGCTAGCTCTTCACTGGTCTTGGTGTTCAAGAAATGTATTAGCATGTTGGCATGTTTGGGCATATGTCCCAGTAAGGCTCTTGTTTTCTGAATCTCCACTTGGGCTACAGCTATCAAGTCGATCTGTTCATAAATAGTTTGAATAGACCTCCATACATCAGTAAGGGATTGAATGATGTTGTTCCACAAAATGCCTTTGATTTCTCCCAGAGGCTTATCTAACAAGAGGTCCTTTTCCAATGCCTTCACCTTATTTTCTAATGCTTTCACCTCTCTTGTCTTTTCTGCTACAGTCATCTTGGATTTGTCATAAGTCACTTCTAATTTTTCCAATTTCTCTTTGGTTTCTTTCAATTCTGATACCTATAGCTTCAATTCTTCCATGGCTTTCATTAGCTCTTCTATATTCATGTTGGTGCTGCTGCCTGGTGCTATTGTAGCTGCTGTACCTGTGGTGATTTCTGCTGTTGATACCGAGACGGTGGGAGGCACTGCTGTTGTAACTGTAGGAGGGGCAATTGTGACTGTTGGAGCTACTTCAGGTGGCTGGGAGGTCAACTCTCCCTGCTTCTCTTTTATTGCTTTCTCCAATGCCTGCTCTGTGTCAGTCAATCTCTCATTCATTTGCATGAGCAGCTCCATCATGTCCTCCTCTGAATTCTGCTATACAATTTCTGTGGTTTGTGGATGCATAGTAGTGGGCAGTTTTAATTGTTTCCTAAGGGTAGAAATGTCCTCTTCCTTCTTCTTAATCAATGCTTTTATTCCTTTAGCATCCTTAGGATCATGTCCCAGTTCAATAATAATTTCTTCCAGGGATTTGATCCTGTTGTCCTTGGCTAGAGAGGAAGCCTACTCTAGATTCAGTTGAGCAGAGGTGTTGTACAATGAGTTCTGCAATTTGTGAGCCAACATAGCTTTATCAGCTAGTGTGGAATACATCATCTCTCCAGTCTGTTTGTGCAGCTCAATTTGGTCCATAGGATGAATATCCTTGGCCAAGACCTCCAAATTGGTCCTGATATAGTCAGCTGCCAATTGTGGTTGTGTCACTTTGGGTTTAAAGTGACTCAAAATCATCTTTCCCTCTTTAATGTCATATGCAGACATTAACCTTTACTGTTTGGTGGGGGTCATCTTGAGAAACTGATCATAAACTTGCAGTCTCAAGGGCTCATTCTGGGCCTTTATCTCCATGAAGGTTCTTTTGATATCAGAACCTTGCTTACTTTGCGGCCTAGTGGACGAAACTTCCACACTACACTGCCTTTCTAGCTCTTGCTAGTATGAGCTAGTTGATGTGCCCACTACTAGAGAAGTCTGATGTTCGGTTGCCTTCTCACCTCTTAGACTTTCTATTGTTTCTTCAATGATTTCCTCTTCAGATTGAGGAATTAATCTCTGCCTTTTTGCACCCAATTGCTCTGCAAGCCCACTCACAGGTGTGGCTTCTTCCCTATCTCTTTTCTTGCCTTTTTCCTCATTTAGAGGAGTCTGTAATGCTAGTATCTTTGGTGCTTTGGTCTGTACTGGAGGAATTTGCCCCTGCTGACCAGTCATTGTTTGTTGTTCTGTGCCTGCTACCTCCTTGCCCTTTGAAGACCTTGTACCTGGTGCACTGGTTACCTGTACATGTCGCTGTGAAGTTCTAGCAGATGATGTACCAACTCTTGTGGGTAGCTCGAAGGATACCTATCCAAAAGAGTCCAAGTCAAGGGTTTTCTCAAGATCCTTCTGTTAACACTCAGGTTGTCCCTTGGCTCCTTAAGGGATACGGCCGAGGTAACCACAAACCAATCTTTGGACTGCAGGTCCTAGCCTACCTGTAGTCAGAGAGGGCTCTCTCTTTATGATTTAGCTTTGTTGAGGATGATTTTAGGCTAGTTATGGAGTTCTTTGGGTTTTGTTTAAGTTTTGGTGGGATGATTGATGTTTTCAAGTAGGGAGGCATGCATAGTGTGAGAGGTTCAAACCATTGGGCATGGAGTCATGGAGTAGGGCTGCTGGTGTGATTTCTTGGTCACAAGAGGAATATAAAGCAGGATAGCTACACATGAAACAACATTGAAGCTGAAAAAGGATGAAATAGAGGTCCGAGATGAAAGGCAGCGAAGAATCTTTCACCTATTTGACAGAGGGAAGGTGAGTAAGCTATATCTAGGAGCAGTCAAGAATTCCTAAATAACAGTTACTCATGAATGAAATAGAGCAAATATGAGCCATGAGAATTCATATTTATGCCTAAATCAAAGGAAAACATATAGAAGTCATAGAAACTGAGCATAGAGTGCTGCCAAGCAAATTCTAAGCTAATCTTTCTTTCTGCAACTTAGATGGTAATATATGTATGATATAAGCATATATGAAGTGTAAACAGAGGTAAGAAACACTTATTGGGCCATGTAGCAGCACAAGAATTCTATAGTTCACTCTTCAGCCATTAAGAACACAACAGATAGTCCATCATCCAAGATTTTCAGCAGTCTTTGATTATAGAAGTTATCAAAAATACAGTGCGAGTCTCTCATGAAGCATATCAACCAACCAGCCCTTTTAACATCACTAAGGGCGGTATATATAGAGAAAATATCTACAAGAAACAGATCTGAGATAGATCTGATGAAATAACTACTTCTAACCTAATCTGTCCTGAAAATAAATGCACAAGATATCTATATGAGCTGCGCGGGAGGCAGCTGCCTCAAAAATGAGTTAATATGGCATCCTTGGAGCTCTGCGCTAGCCATTTGGCCATAACTGCTTCTTGGTTTCTGCAGCGTTGCTCTCATGTGTCTTTACTGCTCATAAATTCTGATTTGGTGAGCCTTAATGGCTTTAAGCTTCTTACTGATACTCTTTGACTTGGATGGAGGGCCTTTATTGCTCATCTGCTTTGAAATTAAGTCCTCCTACTACAAATCTTAAACTGATACTCTTTGCCGCTACTCTGATACTCTTTGACCTGAATCGGGCTCTTTCCTTCCACTGATACACTTTAATGCTGCAAAATCACCCTTGCCTACCACTTTATGGCGAGATTTGACTGCTGCTGCGCTTTTTGTGGCCTTCTGCGGGCTTTGAAGGAGTTTCGGCGCTGGCCGATCAAAACACTATCAAAAATGAAGAAATGTTGTACAAATGGCGGAGGATTTGTGAAACCATGACTGTACGGAGGCCATGCTTGTTGTCTGGAGCAAATCTGGGCTTGGAGCGATCAAAAATGGCCGAGAAATGCTAAGCTTCCTTTGAACTAGAGCGCGCGTGGGCGCAGATTGAAAAACATGAAGAAATGGGCCTTTTTTCCTTTACACAAAAAAAGAACAATTTCTATGTAAAATTCGTGAAAAACACAGGTGGGAGTGGTACTGTAGCAGAGATTAAATCGTGGCCGTTGGATCGCGCGATGGCAGATCCAACGATTGTGATTAAATCGCAATATCGCATATCGGCGGGGCGGAGGGTGCATACATGTGTTGAAACAGCGATGGGCCGATCGCCGATATCGCTATCGGCGATCGAGAGAGGAAGGGCTTTTAAACATAGCGATGGGCGAGCGAAATGGGGGGCGTCGATTTAATATGGGCCATCGATCTGAGGGCAGATCAGATGGCTGCCGCGCGATCGAAATATCGCGTCGGCGGGGGACCATGGGGCGGGGCTTTATACACATGCGAAGTGCCAATAGCGAAATGGATGGAGCGATGAATTCTGGACCGTTGATCTGGGCGGGGGCAATGGACGTCTGCAATTAAGTCGGTGCATCGGCGATCGGCAAGGACAGGGTGCTGCAAAATGGGGAGCGCTGCGACATAATCTGGGCCATTGATGCGAGGGCCCGATTCGACGGCTCTCGATAAGTCGGCACATCGGCGATCGAGGGAGACAGGAGTGCGGGCGCTTAGAATTATTGCGATCGCCGATATCGCGTCGGCAACATTGTAATCAGGGGCAATATATATATGCAATACAAAACACTGCGATACGCTGATCGCCGCAGTCACAATCAGCGGCAAACAATCGGAGGCATATATATGGCATTTAACACATAACTGCCCCCTCCCGACTGCGATATCGCATCGGAGGGGGTCCAAAAGGGACCTTTTGTATTCGAAGCAAGGTTTTTTCATTAAAGGGAAGCTTTGTGAAATCAGAGGGGCCTTTTTAATGTTTTGAAGGGATTGTAAGGCATCGGAAGGAGTCCGATAGCCTTAACAAAGGGATTTTAATGCTTGGAAGGAGCCCAAAAGCATTTGGAAGGGGATTTATGTGCTTGAGAAGGGTTTTTATGCATAGGAATGAGTCCTAATGCATTAGAAGATGGTTTGAGGGGGGAAATGAGGGTTCTTGCTAAGTTTCAGGCAAACTTAACAATTCCCAAGCATACTTATGGTTATTTTTCAACCAGGGGGAGGGGAAATAGATAGGGATTTACATAATAGAGTTAGTAGTTAATATGAATTGTGATGAGAAAAGCGCTAAGTATGGAGATCTTAGGCTATAAAGGGGAAAATGACCTGTAGAAGAGATATGAGCACTCCTTAAGTAAAGCAGACCTTTACTAAGGTAAATGATGTGAAATATGATGAGACTAAGAGATATCAAGCAGATCTTGACCTCTTTAGGGGAAGTTAGTCAGTAATTTGGGGAAAAGGGAGAAGGGGAAGTTAGACATGCCTCGCTTGAGCTCCTCCAAATGGACTTTTCCTTGTACTTGTGATCTGAATAGATATAACACTTGAAAACATAAAACTGATCACAATCCTTAACTATGAAATCCTTCAAAAATGGAACTTTTGCAGCATGGAAAAGATGAACATTTTTGGCACTTCCACTGTCAATCATGAAATATGAACACCTATTGCAATTGGAGGCTAACACCTTCATAGTCCTCTCCATCTTTTCTTGCTCACTCAATTGTTCTACTAGTGTACCCTCTACCCAGTCATCTTGATTAGCAAATTGCTCTATTTCAGGGATCCTAGAATGTTTATAGGCTGATAGCCTATATTTTACTTTTCTGTTACTTATGAAGCTGTTTGGGTCATATGGTACACACCAGAAACTTTTCTTCAATTTTAGTTCTTCCCCCAATATTTTATCAGCATCTTCCCATGCTTCTTTCTTGTTAATGATAAAAGGGCCTAACTGATTTTTTATTTTCAGCTGGGCCTTTTCCTTTGCACTATGAAAGTGAGTCAAATCTGCATTGATAAGTTTCCTGAAATACTCCAATGCAAACAGTCTCATAGGTACATATCTGGGCAGCTTATAAGGGCACAACTCACAACCATATATTTTAATTTCAGTGTGATTCTGGTAGAAGTACCAGTCACCTATCTGGTACTGTTTGGACAACTGTAAAATCTTCTGCATATCACCAGAGAGTCTAGGAGGAGGAGTTCTCATCAGTAGAGAGGAGACCGGATGTATAAACAAATCAATGAATTCACAGTAGGTGTAAGGAGAGTCAGAAACATGGTGGAAGACTGAGGTCCAAAATATCACAGACCTTCTCTCTCCTTTGGAATCCAATTTTCTGATAGGAAATTGAAAACTGTCTGGCTGATAATATAGAAACAGATGATATATATAGGATGAGTACTTGAAGACCCCTTCTCTGTTTAAACTCATGAACTGGTCATGGATCTTGTTGGCAATGAAGACAGCATAATCATATTGGACAGCAGGGGGCTGTCCTGGAGTAAACATGGACAACAAAACTAAGGTGGTCTCATCAACATATTCACTTGTCTTAAATCCCAGGATGTAGGATATCATATCAATAATGAATTGTCCAGCTTCATTGAACCAGACATGCATATAGGGAGGTGGGCCTCTGTGCTAGAAATCTGGTCTCATAAATGTTTGAGTAATGCGGGCTATCTCAGAATTGGGCAGTTTAGAGCCTTGCTCAAGCAGGAATCCCATAGAAAGAGGAGCCAGAGGCTGAGTAGGTTTGAAGCGTAACATCTCATTTATGGACTTAGGAGTAATGTAAAAGAGGACAGTCCCAGTTGGAGTCATAACTGCCCTTTTGGTTGGTTCATAATTGGCACAGCATAGGTGAATCACATCTGGAAAGATATTGACTGAGGGGAGGTAGTATATGGGCAGGTTGGATTCCCATATTCCATATAAATCAGAGTTGCTTTTGTGACTGTTCCTAATTTCACAAAATGCTTGGAGGTGGTTTTTGTCACCCGTTAAGTCTTTAATTTGAAAGTCTCTGTCAGTTAAGGGAAACCACTCCAACTCTTTATGCGGTGCATTGAGGGGAGCAATGTTCAGGGCTACGGGAGCCTCCATTTTGGTTTTTGTGGTTTTCAAATTGGAATTTGGTTTTGTAGCAAAATTAGGCAAACCAATAGTTCTGAGGCTTTTCTCCGAGAGTTACAGACCAAGCTCGATTTGAATTTAGCTCACCGAGTGAAACAAAAGGAAATCTGTAGGGTCTTTGGTAAGAATGGGTAAAAGAGCAGTTCTGGCGGTCTTGGTATGGCAATTTTGGATTGTTTTAGCTTGAATTTGGCTCTTACAGGTACAATTTTGAAGAGGAAAACCAAAAACACAGGTTCGGGAGGTGGAACGGGGTAAATACCTGTGTTTTGGAAGCGCACGCGAGTAATTTGCAGGATGATTGACGAGTCGAGCAGCGGGATGCTGGACTTTGCTGGTCGGGGTGGCGGATTGGAGCTTCAGCAGCTATTGAACATAATTTTGCATGCACCAGTCTTGGGAAACAAACAAATAAAAATGAACGAAAACGACATTTTTCATGGGTTTTTTAACAAAAATTGACTTTGGCGGGCTTTTGGTGCTTTTTATTTGGGTAACGTCAGCATGACAAAATATTTTGTCACGTAGCGGGGTGATGTGGCGATGACGTGGTGATGATGTCATCAAGAAGGGTCAGCGGAGGGCAGTAAGCGGTATTGGCCCGCACCGCTTTTGGGCTGAGGTGGTTTTGATGGGGAGGGCAGCGAGCACTGCGGGAGGGTGCCACGTGTCCCTGTTACGGGCGCGGTACCACCCATCCCCGGGGACTTAAAGTACAACAGCGGAGGGCCTTACGATATCAATGTGGGCCGTCGGATACGAGGGCCCAGATCCAACGGCAAGCGTGGGTCTGAGGTGGTTTATGAATATGGTGCGAGGGCCAACGTAATAAACAATGATTTTAACATATCGGGGACACTTTGATTGGCTATCGGGGCACTTAAAGTGCTAATTAACCAGATATTAATTAAACTTAGAATGTTTGTGCACGGGGAGGGTTTTATAAAGTTATTAATTAACCCGGGTGGTTAATCAATCCCGAAGTCGTTAATAGGGTTATTATAAGGTTTCAATTAAACCTTTAATCCCCTTTGATATAGTGTTTATGGTTATAGATTAACCAAGGGCAGGATATTAAATTTTTTTGGGATTTTTTGTACATTTACATAATACGGGTAGGGGGAAGAATATAGGGATTTATATAACACTGTTAGTAATTAACATTGGCTTGTGAAGGAGCACCAAGCTATAAAGTTTGATAACTTAGGCAAAGGGGAAAGAACAAAGGTTTTACACAAGAAATGTGGCTTCTTTTCCTAAACAAAGTTGTGGCTTTACTTAAACCTTTCTCATGAAATAGAGTGATCTAGGAGTATTGAGCAGATCTCAATATCCTTGGGGGGAAGGTTAGTAAGTGATTTTTGGGAGAAGAGTGAAGGGAAGTTAGTCATGCCTCACCTAATTTGTAACTCACCAGCTGCCATGGTATTTATGATCATAAAGAGAACATCTTTTAGAAACAAAATTAACCATAAGCATGCTTCTGCAACACCAAAACTGCCTACCCAGCCTACTGTGCCTAACATTTTCTCTTCCTTTCTTTGGGTGCACTTGAACTAGCAAACCCTTTTCCAACTTTTCTTTTCTTTACATGAGAAACCTATCTAAGTCTAACCTTATTCCTTCCAAGGGCTCAGATTTAACAGTTGAGCTCCTTTGCTTCTCTACCTATCTATTCATCTGCCAAGATTGAACTGTTTGGGCAGATTTTATTCTCTATCTATAAAACAAGAAATTTAAACATGAATTGGCCAAGATTAAGCTGTTTGGCCATCCATCAACTGTGACATGAGTGAAACTAACTGCACACAATGAGATTCTTTTGCAAAAAATAGAATAGTAGTGGCATTTTGGACTAGCACACTTTCCTGGTCTTTTCTTTGGGGTTCATTTCTTTTCTTTTTTGACCATTTCATTCTTTTTTCCCTTTGATCTTTCTTTTAGGGCATACCCTCTTTTCATTTTTTAATTTTTTGATCTTTTCAAAATATGGAACCTTTGTAGCATGGAAAGGATGAACATATTTTGGATTTTACCAGTCAATCATGAAATATGACACCTCTTGGTATAGGAGCATAACACTGGCTCCACTTGGGGATGGCTTTTCCAGGTGAAAAGTCAAGAACAGCAGGTCAGATTGCCTTATGTACAATTCTTGCTGCATTCTGAAATTTTGCTTCGCTGTAAGTGAACAAACTGCACAGAGGACCATATGAGATATACATCTCTCATGAGTTGACTCAGACAATTACCTCTCTGTTTTGGATCTCTGTTTTGGACAGATTATCTGAATGTTTTTTCTCATATTTTTAGCTCCCAAGTCTTCTACAATTTTTGGT
This sequence comes from Pinus tabuliformis, assembly GCA_031772625.1. Classification (NCBI taxonomy): domain Eukaryota; kingdom Viridiplantae; phylum Streptophyta; class Pinopsida; order Pinales; family Pinaceae; genus Pinus; species Pinus tabuliformis. The sequence continues at coordinate 703,577,610 of CM062815.1, read as the reverse complement.
ATAAAGGTAACACAAAAAGGTAATAAAGCTACTTGACTGCTCCTCAAACTTTCTACACATTTCTTCCCATTGTTATTGCTGTAATGAACTGCCGAAACTAAACATGCTTATGTACAAGCTAGAGTCCTGATGTATCAACAAACTGGATCAAAATAATGTTTCAGCATGCGACCATTAATTGGTCCATCCTCTGCTTCTGTACCATCCAGGCTCTTTAAAAAGTAGGTATTGTTTCCTTGTACAACATGGACGATAAAAGGTCCCCTCCATAGGAAGTCAAACTTCCCATGTTTTCCTTTATCTTCTCTCCTGGAGTCTCATTTCAAAACCTTGTCTCCAATATAGAAATCCTTTGCCTTAGTCCTCTTATCAAATATCTTCTTGAGATTTTCTTGTAACACCTGAGATCTCTGATATACTTCTTTTCTGGTCTATTGTAAATGAATAGTCTGATTTATTCTTCTTTGTATGTCATTGGGTTCTGCTTGCACTTCTTGTAGCAATTTCATCACAGGGACTCCCAAATAAGAAGGGAATATAGCCTCCATGCCATAAACCAATTCATAGGGGCTTGTTCCAATGGATCTCTTTGTGGTCATTCTGTCTGCCCATAGTGCATTGATAAGCTTCTTATGCCAATTTTTCTTGTTTTCTTCCAATACTTTCTTAATGATATTGATAAGGGTTTTATTGGATGATTAAGCCAGACCATTACCTTGAGGGTAGTAGGCTGTGGAGTGGCCTAAGGTAATGTGGTACTTGTGACAGAAATTGATCATTCTCTTGGACTTGAAAGCAGCAACATTGTCTGTTATTATTCTTTCAGGACAACCAAATCTAGACAGGATGTTGGTTTCTAAGAATTGCATGATCACTGAATCATTGGCTTGTCTACAAGGGGTGGCCTCTATCCACTTGGTGAAATTGTCTGTGGCAGTGAGGATCCATTTATGTTGGCCAGATGAGGGAGGATGAATTTCCCCAATGAAGTCTAAACCCCATTGTTGAAATGGTCTTTCAATGGAAATTGGTTTAAGCGGTAGAGGAAAAAGTTTCCTTTTGCCTTCAAAGATTTGACATTTATGGCAAGTGGTGACAAACTTTTTGACATCAGCAAACAAGGTGGGCCAGTAAAATCCAGCCCTTAGGATTTTATTAGCTGTTGATTTCCAGTAAAAATGTCCACCACAGTCCCCTGCATGAAATTCTTTGAGTATCTTGTCAATTTCATCTTTTATTAGACAATTTAATAAAACATCCTCATGATTTTTCGAAAAACAAGCACCATCTAAAATAAAAAACTTTGAAGCTTTCATTTTGATAAACCTTTTCTTTGTTCTGGATATCCCTAGAGGAACCTGCAGATTTAATAATATATAACATATATCAGCATACCAAGATGATTCTAGGAAGGCCTGACTGATTTGTGGAGTCGCCATCTCTTGTTCATTATCTAGTTCATTGATATCTAGGGCTTGGAAATTGGTTTGAGTCATGAGTTTAGCCAATCCCTGTCCTTTTATAAGCTTTGTAGGTTTTATTTCAATATCATACTCTAATATAGTAGCAATCCATTTAGCTCTTTTGCCTTCAATCCCCTCTTGGGTTAAGATATCTTTGACAACATTGCTTGGGACATAAGCTATTATGTGAGAGTATAATATGTAAACTCTGAAATCTTTGATGGCTTTCACAAGTGCATAAGCTTGTTTTTCCATGATTGGGTATTTTAGAGGTGCATCCCTCAGTGCTTTGCTAAAGAAGGCTATGGGTTTTTCACATCCTTGATCATCTTTCTGTAGCAAAACAACAACAATAGTATGTTCAGATGCAAATGAAAAGATTATGAAGTCTCTATCAAACTTTGGGCTGGTAAGGATTGGTGTTCTAGTCAAAGCTATCTTGATTTCTTCAAATGCTTGCTTAGCTTCTACTGTCCATTTGATTTTGGAGTCCTTTTTTAACATGTTATTCAGCAGTCTAATTAATTCGGCCAGATTGGGTATGAATCTCCTTAAAAAGTTGATTTTCCCTAGGAAAGCTTGGAGTTCTTTGATGTTTCTGGGATGAGGAACTTGTAGGATAGCTTGTATTCTATCTGGATCAATTCTAATGCCTTCTTTGGAGATGATGTGGCCTAACAATTTGCCTTCTTTTAGGCCAAACAATGACTTCTTGGGGTTTAAAGAAATGCCATACTTTCTGCAGATTAAGAACACTTATCTCAGATGATCTAGGTGTTGCTGATCTCTTTTGGAAAATGCAGTAAGGTCATCTAAATATATAACTAGGAAATCATGAATTTCTTTAGCAAAAGCTATGTCTATTGCATGTTGGAAGGTTGCCCCTGCATTCTTGAGTCCAAATGGCATTTTCACATATTTGAAAGTTCCCCATGGAGTTGTAAAAGCAGTTTTTTCCTGATCATCATGGTGAACTAGAATCTGGTTGAAACCTGAAAACCCATCCAAAAGTGAAATTCTAGAGGCACCCACTACCTTTTGTAGAATGTGATCCATTTTGGGCAAGGGGTAATTGTCCTTCAAAGAAACTTTATTAAGGTTCCTTAAATCTACACACAGTCTAATCTCTCTTGTTTTCTTCCTAGTGGGCACTAAATTGGAGACCCATTCTGAAAATCTAATGGGTGCAATTATTCCAGCTTCATACATTCTTTTGACTTCTTTTTCAATTAGAGGGAGGAGTACCAGGTTGACCCTTCTGAGTTTTTGCTTGAAAGGTTTTTGATTTTCTTTGAGGGGTATGGTATGTTGAATCACAGACGTATCATAGGACTTGAGATCTTCATAGCTCCATGCAAAAACGTCCTGAAATTCTTTGAAGAGTTCAACATATTTAATCTTTTGGTCAGGAGGCAAAGTTTTGGACAATTTTATCATTTTAGGATTCTGTTCAGTTTCTATGTTACAGTCTTCGATTTCTGCGTTTAATGGCTACATTTTGGGTTTTCTTGGGATATCATTAGAATAAAAAATGTCTTCCAGAGGAGTCAAGCCTGTGGATAACCGATTGTCCTTTAAATCAATAACTTCAAATTCTTCTCCAACAGCTTCATCAAAGTCCATTTCTTTCAGCTCTTGCAATTTTTTGCTGGTAAATTTTGTTGGATGTAGTATTTGAGTTGTTGTTTCAGCTGAAATGTGCATTTCAATTCTGTCTATTTGATCAATTTCTCCAATAGTGCCTGTGTCTATATTAGTGTTGGAAAATTCTTCTTTTAGGGTCAAGAAATTGTTAATCTGAATGTCATTTTCGAACACTTGCTAGTTTTTTACATTTTCAGGTACAGTTGGCCTGTGTTTAATCTCAGCTGTAAAATGATGATTATGCTCAAATGGGAGTTTACAAGTGCTGGCAAATGTTGCCAAACTGTGAGCATGCAAATTGTGTTTCCTTGGAATTTTGGCAAGCTGTGTTTCTAGAAAGGTATTGAGTATTTCAATTGTTGCTCCTCTGTAAAATCTCAATCTGAGATCATTTGTAAGGAAGTTTTCTTTCATTTGTTGAACAACTAAATCAGAGTCTCCCAAAATTGATACCCTAACTGCCCCTAAGCTTTTGATCAATTTGAGTCCTAGTAAAAGGGCTTCATATTCAACCATGTTATTAGTGCATCTAAAATTCAACCTATATGCATGTCCTTCAGCATGATCATTTTCCATGTTATGTATCCAAATCCCTGCTTCTACTCCTAGTTTGTTGATTGATCCATCAAATTCCAAATACCACAGGGTTTCTTGATTATATCCAGAAACAATAGTGTTTGAAATTTGCTTACTAGGGAGATTTGGATTTTCAGCTTCATGTGGTTTCCCTGGTATGTCTGATATATCATTGTTCACAGAAATTTCTTGAATTTTAACATTAGATATTTCATTTAATAGCTTTTTTCTGTTCTAAAGCCAAAGCCTTGACATCAGTTGGGGGTTAAATTTCAGCATTGTATAGAATGAAGGAGTCCATATCAGAATGCATGGAATAGATGGGAAAATTCTGGGGTTTCTCTTGACTACTCACCACATACTTCATTAAAGTCTCTCTATATAACTTCTTTGGTTGCCTGAATACTGAAATAGTTGCATAAGACATGTCCAACTGTAATGATCCTTGCAGCTTTGCTCCCCTAGACCTCGACAATACCATTCCATATTTGGGTGGAATATCAGCTACTACCACATCCATTAGAATTGTTTTGGCAGGGTATTAGACCAATGATACACATAAGTCTTTGATTAGTTCTAGGCATTTGACCTGGCTTGAATCAAAAGAGAACAAGTCTTTGTATGGCCTAGTAATATCTAGGTTCAACTTCTCCATCACATAATTGGGCATTAAATTATGAGAAGCACCAGAATCAAACATTGCATTATGGAGTATCTTATCATGAATGTTTAGACTTACATAGAAAGGAGGAACACCTTCATCTACTGATTTACCGTTTACCTCAAGGCCAAAAATTAATTCAGGTTGGTCATCAAGGACATTTATTGCATCTCTGTTTTCTGAAATTTGAAGTGATTTGCTGATTTGTTCTCTATAGACATGATGCTTAGCCAATTCTGACAGTGGAATGGCTATCTTTAACTTACCTATCTCAGTCTCTAGGTTGAAATGTTTTTCAGTTTGGGTTTTTGCATTTCGGGCAGCAAGTTTTCCTTTGCTGCTGTATTTTTTGTATTTATCTTTCTCATAGGAATGCTGTCATGAGCTGAAGTTATTTCTATGTCAATTTTTGGAGGTTCCTCCACAATTTCTTCGGAAGAAATGGAAGTTGAAGGTTGTTTATTTGGTTGTTGATTATCTGAAACATCTTTGACTATTGGATTGTTTGGGTTAGGAACTGCTTTAGGAGGAGTTTGTAGAGGAGGGTTTTTTATTCTAGCTTTGGTAGGTTGCTTTGTTTCTTTCTATTTATTGTCATCAGGGACATCTATTCTCCTACTTCTTAGATTGTACTATTTGTGGCCTTCATAGACGGTTGTGTCATATCCTTCCTTAAAATCAAATGATTCCCCAGATTGAATTTGAAACTCACCAAGAGTGTGAGCCTCTTGGTCTTCTTGGGTTAAGAAAATTTGTTGTTTAGTATTGAGACCCATTAAGTTAATTTGAGTATCCTCTATGGGCTCACTAGAAGTTGAAACTTCTGCATAGTTTTCTTAGAATGGAGGTCTAATGCTCTGGTCAGGACCAGCCTTTCCCATGTTGGGATTCTGGTTTTTCCTAAAGATTGGATTTCTTCCAGTATTGCTAGGTTGACCATCCCAAGATGATTTTATTTCAATGGTTTCTACCCTATCACCAAGTCTATCCATTCCTTTAATGATGGCATCTAATTTTTGTTCAAAGGCAGATGGTTCTTCTTTGAAGGTTGTTCTCCGTTCAGTTTTGGCCCGATTTCGCGTAGAAATAAGGTTGGCCTCAACACTAACAGCTATACTCTGCATGTCTTCTAGGCTTCGAGGAGCTCTTTCCCTAAGCTGGTATGCCATGTCAGAGTCAAATGCATCAGGGAATTTGATCAAGGCCAAGTCTGGCAGAGGTCTGAGATTCTAAGGAATAGCATTGTATACATTGTTAAATCTGGTGCAGTAATCTTGAACAGTCTCTTGTGGACCTCTCTTTAAATTTTCATATTCTGATAAAATGTGTAGAGGATCCTTTTTCTTTTCCCATCTGTTCAAGAAGGTCTGGTAAAGGGCTTCTAGATCAGCAATAGTGTTTGCAGGGAGTGCTCTAAACCAGGTCCTAACATCTCCAGTTAAGCTTTGGACAAAGACTTTCATTCTTACATCATCATCATCAATCTCATAGTTTTCAAAATAATCCATCATTTTCTTAGTGTATTGTTGAGCTGTGTAGGTGCCAGTACCATCAAAATAAGTGATCTTGCTTTGATAATCTTGAGGCATGGCCCCTGGGTTTGCAGGTAATTGCAGGGGAGCATATCAGTTTTCCATATTTGCAGAGATAAGTGTGACAGCTGGAAAAGCAGGGATAACAGTGGAAATGTGTGCTGTGGATGGGGGAGTGGGAAAGATGGTTTGAAGTCCTAATGGTGAACTAGGAGAAGAAACAGTAATGGCAGAAAGGACTGGTACTTTACCAGGAGTAAGCTCAGATTGAATAGGGTTCTGCTAGCTTCTAAGGCTCTTTGGAATCAAATTAAGATTTTGAAACACAGGTGGGGGATTTGGATCTGGATTTGATCTAGTGTAGCGGATCTTCTTCTTTAGAGCCAGCTTCTAAGTATGTTTTTGGTTTTTCTTGAAATATTTTTAACAATACAATTTCAACAACACCTTGTAGGAAGTTTTAGATATGGGAGTTTTGAATTTTCCTAAAGATCTTTTGAAGCAAGGAACTGATCACGTATTTGAGACAACTGTTTAAATCCTAAAAATGAACTGGAGATAGACTGAAGTAGCTTTTATTTAGTCCTACAATTGCATAGAAAAAGTAGTTGCAAAGGCTACCTAGTTACTTTTAGGCTCCACCCGTAGCTTCAACAATAAACAACAGTAACAAACAATTATTCAAGTCCCCAACGGAGTCGCCAATGATGTTATCACTCAGGTTGTTCCCAAAAGTTGTAAAAAATGGAATACGGCCGAGGTAATCACAGATCAATCTTTTACATGTAGGTTCTAGCCGACTTGCATCTAGAGAGGGCTCTCTCTTTATAATTTAGCTTTGTTTTGAGGTATATTAGGCTAGTTATGAAGTACAAGGGTTTTGTTTTGAGTTTGGTTGGAAGGATGGGGCTTCAATAGCACAGTGAGGTAAAACTGAAGGATTTCAGTCCATTGGGCATGATGGAGTCAAGGATACAGTTTTCTGGATGAGGTTTCTTAACAGAGGAGGTATCACAGAGCAGGGTAATCAAGTATGGAAGAATTCATAGGCTGGAATAGGGTGGAACGGATTCAATGGGTGAAGGGCAGTTAAGAATCCTTCATCATGTTGACAGAGGGAAAGTGAATGATTATGACCAAGAAGAAATTAAGAATTTCTTAGCATTTAATCAATGTGAAAGAACCAGGGGAAACAGGAGCAATTAAGAATTCCTGTTTATGCTAATTCTGAAGAAAACATTAATAATAACAAAGATTGAACACAGAGTGCAAACAAACAAATTCTGAGTTATTCCTTTTCTCTGTTATTCAGATCATGAAACATAGATGATATAGCAAACACAGAAATTATAAAACACTAGTAAGAAGGGACTTATTGATCCACAAGATGATTCAGGAATTCTGTAACATAGTCCTCAACTATCAATTCCACATCTAGAGAGTCCAGCAACAATGGATTCCAACAACTTTTGTATTCAGAAAATTTTCAGAGCTACAGTGCAGTCTAAGAAGTGCATCATCCAACCAACCCCGAATAGTTTTCTTGGGGAGGTATTTATACAAAAATATTACAAAATATCTCAATGAGATAATATCTAGCAATAACCCATTCTACCTACTCAAAAGGAGAAGTAAATGATCTTGAAAACAGGGAGAAATAAATGAAGAAGTAAATGCTATTGTGCTAGTCGCTCAATTGGTGAGATATGCTGACTGTAGGCTCGGTGAGTCGGCTGGTAGATGTTTTCCACTGAAAATTTTGCACTGCTGCCCCGGCTTTCTTGGGCGTATTTAATTCTGTTTGATGCATTTGTTGCCCGCAAGACTCTCACCATCCCTGCTCTCCGCTTTATGGCACATGGTATCAAAACTTTTGATTTACCAAGGATATAAAAGATTCCAGAAATATGTCTATAGAATTTCCAACATGCTTTGCCACCATTTTGGTCCTGGTAATTGATGTTTTTGCAGCTTTCTCAAAGTCTCATTAGCGTCTGTGTACCTGAAGAAATTAGGCTGGACTGTAAAAAGGTGTTTCACTTCATGCTCAATAAAAAAATAGATTTCCCAAGCGGTCATAAAGGGACTGGCCAGATGGAAGTGCCTTCTCTCCTGTCGTACTTGATGATGCATTAATTTGATCAACAACATATGTATTTAATTTGTGTACATAGTCCTTGAGCCTCATCAGACAGTCATTACTTCCCAGAGGACTTGGGAAACCATTTTGATGTAGGACTGTAAATTTTTCTGTAAAAGAATTAACCTCCACTTGCATGTCCTGGCATTTTCTGTCCAAGTTTTGCATTAGAGTTCTCATGGTTAGAACTCTCGTGATTGTTAGAATGGTGCCTGTCTTGTCTTTGATGTCCAGTGCTGCTAGCTCTTCACTGGTCTTGGTGTTCAAGAAATGTATTAGCCTGTTGGCCTGTTCGGGCATATGTCCCAGTAAGGCTCTTGTTTTCTGAATCTCCACTTGGGCTACAGCTATCAAGTCGATCTGTTCATAAATAGTTTGAATAGACCTCCATACATCAGTAAGGGATTGAATGATGTTGTTCCACAAAATGCCTTTGATTTCTCCCAGAGGCTTATCTAACAAGAGGTCCTTTTCCAATGCCTTCACCTTATTTTCTAATGCTTTCACCTCTCTTGTCTTTTCTGCTATAGTCATCTTGGATTTGTCATAACTCACTTCTAATTTTGCCAATTTCTCTTTGGTTTCTTTCAATTTTGATACCTGTAGCTTCAATTCTTCCCTTGCTTTCATTAGCTCTTCTATGTTCATGCTGGTGCTGCTGCCTGGTGCTGTTGTAGCTGCTGTACCTGTGGTGATTTCTACTGTTGATGCCAGGACGGTGGGAGGCACTGCTGTTGTAATTGTAGGAGGGGCAATTGTGACTACTGGAGCTACTTCAGGTGGCTGGGAGGTCGAATCTCTCTGCTTCTCTTTTATTGCTTTCTCCAATGCCTGCTCTGTCTCAGTCAATCTCTCATTCATTCGCATGAGCAGCTCCATCATGTCCTCCTCTGACTTCTGCTGTACAATTTCTGTGGTTTGTGGATGCATAGTAGTGGGCAGTTTTAATTGTTTCCTGAGGGCAGCAATGTCCTCTTCCTTCTTCTTAATCAATGCTTTTATTCCTTTGGCATCCTTGGGATCATGTCCCAGTTCAATAAAAATTTCTTCCAAGGATTTGATCTTGTTGTCCTTGGCTAGAGAGGAAGCCTTCTCTAGATCCAGCTGAATAGAGGTGTTGTACAATGAGTTCTGCAATTCGTGAGCCAACATAGCTTTATCAGCTAGTGTGGAATACACCATCTCTCCAGTCTGTTTGTGCAGCTCAATTTGGTCCATAGGATGAATATCCTTGGCCAAGACCTCCAAATTGGTCCTAATATAGTCAGCTGCCGATTGTGGTTGTGTCACTTTGGGTTTAAAGTGACTCAAAATCATCTTTCCCTCTTTAATGTCATATGTAAACATTAACCTTTGCTGTTTGGTGGGGGTCATCTTGAGAAACTGATCATAAAGTTGCAGTCTCAAGGGCTCATTTTGGGCCTTTATCTCCATGAAGGTTCTTTTGATATCAGAACCTTGCTTACTTTGCAGCCCAGTGGATGAAACTTCCACACTATGCTGCATTTCTAGCTCTTGCTGGTATGAGCTAGTTGATGTGCCCACTACTGGAGAAGTCTGCTGTTCGGTTGCCCTCCCACCTCTTAGACTTTCTATTGTTTCTTCAATGATTTCCTCTTCAGATTAAGGAATTAATCTCTGCCTTTTTGCATCCGATTGCTCTGCAGGCCCACTCACAGGTGTAGCTTCTTCCCTATCTCTTTTCTTGCCTTTTTCCTCGTTTAGAGGAGTCTGTAATGTTGGTATCTCTGGTGCTTTGGTCTATACTGGAGGAATTTGCCCTTACTGATCATTCATTGTTTGTTGTTCTGTGCCTGCTACCTCCTTGCCCTTTGAAGACCTTGTACCTGGTGCACTGGTTACCTGTACAGGTCGCTGTGAAGTTCCAGCAGATGATGTACCAACTCCTGTGCGTAGCTCGAAGGATACCTGTCCAAAAGAGTCCAAGTCAAGGGTTTTCTCAAGATCCTTCATAGTCCTCTCCATCTTTTCTTGCTCACTCAATTGTTCTACTAGTGTACCCTCTACCCAGTCATCTTGATTAGCAAATTGCTCTATTTCAAGGATCCTAGAATGTTTATAGGCTGATAGCTTATATTTTACTTTTATGTTACTTATGAAGCCGTTTGGGTCATATGGTACCCACCAGAAACTTTTCTTCAATTTTAGTTCTTCCCCCAATATTTTATCAGCATCTTCCCATGCTTCTTTCTTGTTATGATAAAAGGGCCTAACTGATTTTTTATTTTCAGCAGGGCCTTTTTCTTTGCACTATGAAAGTGAGTCAAATCTGCATTGATAAATTGCCTGAAATACTCCAATGCAAACAGTCTCATAGGTACATATCTGGGCAGCTTATAAGGGCACAACTCACAACCATATATTCTAATTTCAGTGTGATTCTGGTAGAAGTACCAGTCACCTATCCGGTACTGTTTGGACTGCTGTAAAATCTTCTGCATATCACCAGAGAGTCTAGGAGGAGTTCTCATCAGTAGAGAGGAGACCAGATGTATAAACAAGTCAATGAATTCACAGTAGGTGTAAGGAGAGTCAGAAACATGGTGGAAGACTGAGGTCCAAAATATCACAGACCTTCTCTCTCCTTTGGAATCCAATTTTTTGATAGGAAATTGAAAAGTGTCTGGCTGATAATATAGAAACAGATGATATATATAGGATGAGTACTTGAAGACTCCTTCTCTGTCTAAACTCATGAACTGGTCATGGATCTTGTTGGCAATGAAGGCAGCATAATCATATTGGACAGTAGGGGGCTGTCCTAGAGTAAACATGGACAACAAAACTAAGGTGGTCTCATCAACATATTCACTTGTCTTAAATCCCAAGATGTAGGATATCATATCAATAATAAATTGTCCAGCTTCATTGAACCAAACATGCATATAGGGAGGTGGGCCTCTGTGTTGGCAATCTGGTCTCATAAATGTTTGAGTAATGCGGGCTATCTCAGAATTGGGCAGTTTAGAGCCTTGCTCAAGCAGGAATCCCATAGAAAGAGGAGCCAGAGGCTGAGTAGGTTTGAAGCGTAACATCTCATTTATGGACTCAGGAGTAATGTAAAAGAGGACAGTCCCAGTTGGAGTCATAACTGCCCTTTTGGTTGGTTCATAATTGGCACATCATAGGTGAATCACATCTGGAAAGATATTGACTGAGGGGAGGTAGTATATGGGCAGGTTGGATTCCCATATTCCATATAAATCAGAGTTACTTCTGTGACTATTCCTAATTTCACAAAATGCTTGGAGGTGGTTTTTGTCACCTGTTAAGTCTTTAATTTGAAAGTCTCTGTCAGCTAAGGGCAACCACTCCAGCTCTTTATGCGGTGCATTGAGGGGAGCAATGTTCAGGGCTACGGGAGCCTCCATCTTGGTTTTTGTGGTTTTCAAATTGGAATTTGGGTTTTGTAGCAAAAGTAGGCAAACCAATAGTTCTGAGGCTTTTCTCTGAGAATTACAGACCAAGTTGGACTTGAATTTAGCTCATCAGGTGAAACAAAAGGAAATCTGTAGGGTCTTTGGTAAGAATGGGTAAAAGAGCAGTTTTGGCAGTCTTGGTATGGCAATTTTGGACTGTTTTGGCTTGAATTTGGCTCTTATAGGTACAATTTTGCAGAGGAAAACCAAAAACACAGGTTCAGGAGGTGGAACGGGGTAAATACCTGTGTTTTGGAAGCGCACGCGAGTAATTTGCAGGACGACCAATGAGTTGAGTAGCGGGATGCTAGACTTTGCTGGTCGGGGTGGCGGATTGGAGCTTCAGTAGCTACTGAACGTAATTTTGCATGCACCAGTCTTGGGAAACAAACAAATAAAAATGAATGAAAACGACGTTTTTCAGGGGTTTTTTAACAAAAATTGACTTTGGCGGGCTTTTGGCGCTTTTTATTTGGGTAACGTCAGCATGACGAAATATTTTGTTGTGTAGCGGGGTGATGCGGTGATGATGTCATCAGGGTCAGCGGAGGGTGGTAAGCGGTATTGGCCCACACCGCTTTTGGGTTGAGGTGGTTTTGATGGGGAGGGCAGCGAGCACTGCGGGAGGGCGCCACGCATCCCTGGTACGGGCGCAATACCACCCATCCCTCGGGACTTAAAGTACATCAGCGGAGGGCCTTGCGATATCAATGTGGGCTGTCGGATACGAGGGCCCAGATCCAACGGCAAGCGTGGGTCTGAGGTGGCTTATGATTATGGCGCGGGGGCCAACGTAATAAACAATGATTTTAACATATCGGGGACACTTTGATTGGCTATCGGGGTACTTAAAGTGTTAATTAACTAGATATTAATTAAACTTGGAATGTTTGCGCGCGGGGAGGGTTGTATAAAGTTATTGATTAACCCGGATGGTTAATCAATCCCGAAGTCGTTGATAGGGTTATTATAAGGTTTCAGGTAAACCTTTAATCCCCTTTGATATAGTGTTTATGGTTATAGATTAACCAAGGGCGGGATATTAAATTTTTTTGGGATTTTTTGTACATTTACATAATTCAGGCAGGGGGAAGAATATAGGGATTTATATAATACTATTAGTAGTTAACATTGGTTTTTTAAGGAGCACCAAGCTATAAAGTTTGATAACTTAGGCAAAGGGGAAAGAACAGAGGTTTTACACAAGAAATGTGGCTTCTTTTCCTAAACAAAGTTGTGGCTTTACTTAAACCTTTCTCATGAAATAGAGTGATCTAGGAGTATTAAGCAGATCTCAATATCCTTGGGGGGAAGGTTAGTAAGTGATTTTTGGGAGAAGAGTGAAGGGAAGTTAGTCATGCCTCACCTGATTTGTAACTCACCAGCTGCCATGGTATTTATGATCATAAAGAGAACATCTTTGAGAAACAAAATTAACCATAAGCATGCTTCTGCAACACCAAAACTGCCTACCCAGCCTACTGTGCCTAACATTTTCTCTTCCTTTCTTTGGGTGCACTTGAACTAGCAAACCCTTTTCCAGCTTTTCTTTTATTTACATGAGAAACCTATCTAAGTCTAACCTTATTCCTTCCAAGGGCTCAGATTTAACAGTTGAGCTCCTTTGCTTCTCTACCTATCTATTCACCTGCCAAGATTGAACTGTTTGGGTAGATTTTATTCTCTATCTATAAAACAAGAAATTTAAACATGAATTGGCCAAGATTAAGCTGTTTGGCCATCCATCAACTGTGACAGGAGTGAAACTAACTGCACACAATGAGATTCTTTTGCAAAAAATAGAATAGTAGTGGCATTTTGGACTAGCACACTTTCCTGGTCTTTTCTTTGGGGTTCATTTCTTTTCTTTTTTGACCATTTCATTCTTTTTGCCCTTTGATCTTTCTTTTAGGGCATACCCTCTTTTCATTTTTTAATTTTTTGATCTTTTCAAAATATGGAACCTTTGCAGCATGGAAAGGATGAACATATTTGGGATTTTACCAGTCAATCATGAAATATGACACCTATTGGTATAGGAGCATAACAAGTTGCAATGAAAAGGTGTAGAAAGATCCTCAGCACAACCTCCTGAATGAAACCCAGCCAATGAACAAGGGAAGCAGCTGAACCCCGGATAGAGAGGATTTACCCTTGGAGTAGGAAACAACATCGAATGCATCGCCAACTCTGCATGGGGCATTGGACCACAGGTGGCAGAAGATTAGGGTGAGCGCCAACAACTGGCAGCCATCCAGCCATAAGGCCATCCGGACAAGCCCGAGAAATGTCAACACAATTCATAAAAGTGAGATACAGAGGATCGATACATAATCCAAAATGTCATTACCGTCGAGTCCATTGTAAATACATTTAATAATCATACGGTGTAGCAGCAAAGCAACATTTAAACATTTGCACGGAGTTTGAATAAATAATTCCATGTATCATATCAATATGATAGCATAATGACAACTGGGTTAATATAGGTTATTTACTTTATTGTTTATTATTATTATTATTATTATGTGTTATATTGGTAACGATGGGTTTTATGATTAAGGGTGTTACAATTGGTATTAGAGCCTTAGGTTACTACACTAAGGATGGGCGAATAATTTGAAAAGTAACAAATGATTCTGATGCACATAGGAGTACTGGACGTAACCCAGAAGTATCAGTTCAATTGGGAGAAACAAATGTTGACACCAATGCTGCCTTACTCGAAACAGTTCAATAGTTGAGGACAGAAATGCAGAACCTGCGAGCGGACAATGAGAGACTCCATTTGGAACAAGAGAAAATTATGAAAAGTTTATTCGATAAACAGAACCAGAGAAATCCAGACCTTAGTCAAGGAGAGGAAAATGGGACAGAAACACGTAAACAGTAAAAAAAAATCAGGAATCAGAAGGGGGACAAACTGATAACGAGGAGGAATCAGATAATGGTTCCAACAAAAAGGGATTAAAAAGACAGAAAACAGAACTTCAGGGAGAATTCAAGAATATTAAGCCACCAAACTATAATGGTGAAACAGAGGAAGCAACGGAGGCATGGCTTATTAACATGAATAAATATTTTCAGATATATATGAATATGATGAAAATTTGAGAGCAAGACTAGCAATTTATCAGTTGCAAGGCAAGGCCACCCTGTGGTGGGAGGAGATTAAAACAGTCAAGGAGATCAATGAGCAAGAGGTCACCTGGGAACAATTTCAAATTTTTTTTAAGGATAGATATCTGACGAAACGATTCTATGATGATAAAGCATAGGAGTTCCATGATTTGAAATTAGGACAACAAACAATGGATGAATTCATAACAAGATTCACATCACTACTAAGGTACGTTCCTTATATCTAAGACGAAAATGCTAAAGTCCAGCGTTTTGTTAGCAGCTTGCCTGCTTTCATGAAGGAAAGACTAGAATTTGACAATCCAAAAACAATGGACGAAGCAGTCCAAAAAGCTCGGATATGCTATCAGCAAATGAAACAGAAAGGTGAAGTGCAGAAGAGTTGGCCAAGTAGGAAGGGACAGAAAAACTTTACAAATAACAAGAATATGAGGAACCCAGGAACCAAGTTCTCAGGACATATGACACCAACTACACCTGTTAATCAAAGCCAACAAAAGTATAAACCTTTGAGTGATGTAAGACAAAGTGAAGCATCAAGTAAAGTGGAAACCAGTCAAGTGCCCCGACCGTCATTACAGTGCTGGGGTTGCGGGGAACCCCATTACTACAAGAACTATCCTCATAGAGGAAGAGCAGAACCCGTTGCAAATATTCATGAAGCTTCTACTATGGGTGATGTAGCCCGAAACGTACCTCGAATGAATGCAGCATTGGAAGATCATCAGGCAGACTATCAACCTTCAATGGTGGAGCTTGAAGGTAAAATATATGATCTTCCTGTTTCCATTTTAATTGATCCAAGTGCTAGTTTGAGCTATGTTAGTCCCAGAATAATAGATGAATGTCATCTAAAAAGTTCAAAATTTAAGAACCCGTGGTTGGTTGAATTAGCTACCGGTGCAAAGAGAAAACTCTATGCAAAAGTAGAAGGCTGTGAAATAAAGTTAGCAGAATAAAAAATTAACACAGATTTAAATATATTACCATTAGTTTCTTATGATGTTTTGATAGGAATGGACTGGCTGGAAAGGGAGTGGGCAGTAGTAAACTGTAAGGATAAGACAATTAATTTTCTGTCTGAAAACTGTGTTAGGGTAGAAGTCCAGGGGGCTAAGAGAGAGGTGAAGCTACGATCTGTTATAGCCCATCAACTAGCTAGATGCATGCGTAAAGGTTGTTAGATCTATGCAGTTTGAGTGGGATTTACAAAACCCAAGGACAAGGTGTCAGCTCTAGAGGAAATCCCTGTAGTACAAGAATTTAAGGATGTGTTTCCAAAAGATATTCCTGGACTACCACCCAAAAGAAGTCTCGATTTTACCATAGAATTAGTTCCTGGAGCAACCCTAATGTCTAAGGCATCGTACAGAATGAGTATCCCTGAGCTAACTGAATTAAAAATCCAGCTACAAGAGCTGCTAGATAAAGGATACATTCGACCCAGTGTATCTGCTTGGGGAGCTCCAGTTCTATTTGTAAGAAAGAAGGAAGGTACTCTACGACTGTGTATAGATTTCAGATAGTTGAACAAGTTGACTGTGAAAAATAAGTACCCCTTACCCTGGATTGATGATCTTTTCGATCAGGTTAAGGGCGCAGCAATATTTTCAAAGATTGATTTACGATCTAGGTATCACCAAATTCGGATTAAAGACGAAGATATCTTCAAGACTTCTTTTAGAACTCGCTATGGCCACTATGAGTTCGTGGTCTTGCCATTTGGTCTCACCAATGCCCCAGAAACCTTCATGAGCATGATGAATGGGGTTTTCCATTCTTATCTGGATAAATTCGTTCTTATATTCATTGACGATATTCTCATATACTCCAGAAGAATTTATTGATGAACATAAAGAACACCTTCGCATAGTATTGCAAACCTTAAGGGAAAATCGGCTTTACGCTAAATTCAGCAAGTGATATTTCTATAAAGATTAGATTCAGTATCTAGGACACATCATATCTTCTAAGGGTATAGCGGTCGACCCAGAGAAAATAAAAACCATTATGAACTGGCCTATTCCAGCCAGTGTGATGGATGTACATTCATTTATGGGACTTGCTGGTTATTACAGAAGGTTTATAAGAGGATTCTCCAAGGTTGCGTATCCATTTACCTCCCTAAAAAAGAAAGGGACAACCTTCAAATGGTCAAAATACTATCAAGAAAGTCTCGATAAACTGAAACAATTTCTCACAACAACCTCAGTGTTAAAAATTGCAGATCCTGAAGAGGATTTTGTAGTTTGTACAGAGGCATGCAAAGAGGGTGTGGGTGGTGTTTTAATGCAAAATGATATGGTCATCGCTTACGAATCCCATAAACTCCAGGAGCATGAATAGAAATATTATGCTTACGACTTGAAGCTAATGGCAATAGTACACGCCTTAAAAATGTGGCAACACTATTTATTGGGGAAAAGATTTCTGCTTAAAACGGACCAAAATAGCCTAACCAGTTTCTTCAATAAGCTTACCTTGAGCGCACACCAAGCTTGATGGACTGCATTTTTAAGCGAATTTGACTTCGAAATTGAACACTTGAAGGGGAAAGAGAATAGAGTGGCAGACGCATTAAGTAGGAAGCTGCACCACCTCTACGAAATCTGTTTTAGTCAAATTGAACCTGATTTTGTAGATCAATTAAAGGAGGCAACCCAGAAGGACCCCAAATATAGTTACTTATGGCAGCAAGTGAAATTTGCGCAAAATTCGACAAAGCAAGGGGAGTATAGTATTAACTCTGAGAATTTATTATTATTTAGAAACCGTATTTACGTACCTAACCACCTGACTTTGAAACAAAGCATGTTAGATGAATTTCATAGAAGCCCCTATGCTGCCCACCCGGGTTACCAAAAACTTTTGAAGGCTGTTAGGAAAGCCTACTACTAGCCTGGAATGAGGAAATATATTGCCGAGTACTTGGCTAAATGTCTAGAGTGTCAGCAAGTTAAGACAGAACACCAACACCCTGCTGGATTATTACAGCCGCTACCTGTTCCGGAATGGAAATGGGATACCATAACTTTAGATTTTATAATGGGATTGCCGCGATCTAAAAGGCAGAATGACTCAATTAT
Source organism: Pinus tabuliformis (assembly GCA_031772625.1). Lineage (NCBI taxonomy): Eukaryota > Viridiplantae > Streptophyta > Pinopsida > Pinales > Pinaceae > Pinus > Pinus tabuliformis. The sequence continues at coordinate 703,559,927 of CM062815.1, read as the reverse complement.
GGTAGTAGTTGATAAGCTGAGTAAGACAGCTCATTTCATACCTATCAAATCCACATATCAAACAGCCCAAATAGCAGATATATTCATGAGGGAAATTTTCAGGTTACATGGTATGCCAAAAGTCATAATATCAGATAGGGATGTTAAGTTCACTTCTGCCTTTTGGAAGGCATTGTTCACCGGGTTAGGTACACAAGTCCACTTCAGCACTGCATACCACCCCCAGACTAATGGACAAACTGAGCGGGTGAATCAAGTGTTAGAAGATATGTTGTGCATGTTGTGCATGTATGTGATGCAGCAATCGGGGAAATGGGAAGAATATCTTCATCTGGTGGAATTTGCATACAATAACGGTTATCACGAGTCACTTAAGATGAGCCCCTTCGAGGTACTTTATGGCAGAAAATGTACCATACCTGCAAACTAGAATAGCCCGGTGGATAAAGTAATATTGGGACCCGATATGTTGGAGGAAATGGATAAAACTGTGAAGAGGGTTTGACAAAAACTTGAAGGTTGCCCAAGACTGAAAAAAATGTATGCTGACAAAAAGAGGACTTACCGATAATTTCAGGTGGGAGATCATGTATACGTGCGGATTAAACCAATGCGGAGTATGTTGAAGTGGGGGAAGTGCGCTAAGTTGGCCCCCCGGTTCTGTGGCCCATTTCAAATTTTGGACAGGATTAGGCCGGTGGCCTACCAGCTAGCCCTGCCCAGTCACATTAGGGTCCATAATGTGTTCCATGTTTCCCTTTTAAAGAAGTATGTATATGACCATCGGCATATCATAAATTGGCAAGAGCTTCAGGTAAAAGATACTATATATATAAATACATGAATATGATACATATATATAAATACATGAATGTAAGTATGTGGGTTGTGCGTATATATATATATATATATATATATATATATATATATATATATATATATATATATATATATATATATATATATATATATATGTATGTATGTATGTATGTATACATATATTTGTACATAAATAGGTGTGCGTAACTCAGAAAATTATTTACTTTAGAGTGTGGTGATTATGTACACATCAATTATATAACAATGATATTTGTGGCAGGTCGAACTGGAAGGAGAATTTCTGGTCGAACCCCTGCAAATACTCAATCAAAGAGAAGTAATATTTCGGAAATGAGCTATCACCCAGGTTAAAGTGCAGTGGAAGCACTTCAACCTGGAGTAAGCCACATGGGAAGATAAAATTTTTATGTAGGAGGCATACCCCAAATTATTTTGAAAATGACAAGAACGATGAACACTAAGGAAGGTTTTCCCCTAAGAGGGGGAAAATGTGACATCCCAGCACTTCAAGTTACTTTTACATTAACATTTTTAATTTACAGTAAAAAAATGAACTCTAGTTTTTACTTTTGGAAGTGGATAGTAACTAAATTCAGTAGTAATAATAGTTTTATTAAACAAATGAATAATTATGATAGACATGGTAATCCATGGTGATTCTGAAAGAGTCACTGATGAACCTTAGTAACTCTTTTTCACCTAGCAGTTATCAGTTAAAGAAATAGTTGCACTTTTTCCCCTCCTGAATGAAACCCAGCAAATGAACAAGGGAAGCAGCTGAATGCCGGATAGAGAGGGTTTACCCTCGGAGTAGGAAACAACATTGAATGCATCGCCAACTCTGCGTGGGGCACCAGACCATAGGTGGTAGAAGATTAGGGCGAGCACCAACAACTGGGAGCCATCTAGCCAGGAGGTCGTCTAGATAAGCCTGGGAAATGTCAACACAATTCATAAAAGTGAGATACGGAGGATCGATACATAATCCAAAATTTCATTACTGTTGATTCCATTGTAAATACATTTAATAATCATATGGTGCAGCAACAAATAAACATTTAAACATTTGCACGGAGTTTGAATAAATAATTCCATGTATCATATCAATATGATAGCATAATGACAACTGGGTTAATATAGGTTATTTACTTCTTCTTCTTCTTCTTCTTCTTTTTTTTTTTTTTTTTTTAATCATGTTATATTGGTAACGATGGGTTTTATGATTAAGGGTGTTACACTATATATATATATCTATATATATATATATATATATATATATATATATATATATATATATATATATATATATATATATATATATATATATATATATTTTCCATTAATATATTATTTTTAATTCGAGGTATGAGGGAAATTTGTAATTGCATTAATGTTTAATATGGAGTTGACATGTAACATTTAAAAAAATATTAATAACAAAAATAATTCATCTTAATTTACCAAACGCATAGAGGAATCAAATCTTTAAAAATACAAACATGTTTTTCAAATTTTACATTCAATTTTTTTTACATCTTAACAAATTTAAGATCCTCTAAGTATTGATAAATCCAAAATTAAAATAAATCTATACTGATTTTATTTCCAATAAAAATAATATACTGACAAATCATCATTAATTTCACACCACCTTTTACTCAAACAAACTTAAAAACTTTTCACTCCACTAATTTCTAACCTATCCAAAAACTTGTTACGTGTTTTGGCGCCACTTTACACTATTTTCAGAGGGGTTGTATTTAGTGTGATTTTTTGGAAGTTTTTCCTATCTAATTTTTCCAAATTAGGCAGCAATTTATTGAAATCACAAGTTTTATGGGTAACCCCTGCACAATCCAAGTGCCCGTGTACAATCCAAATGCCCTAGGGGTTTTTCACCGTGCTGAATCCATATATACAGTCATAAAACCACTTTAAATAACACAAATCAATATTTTACCTCAAATTTTTCTGTCAAATTCTAGCACCAAAAAATTCAAAAAGTCACACTAAAAACAACTCCATTTTCAAAGTCATCGTGGTATAATATGCATTACCGAAGCTTTGAATTTTTTTTCTGTAATGTTCCCAAAAAAGCTGCAAATATTTTATTTACCACTATAAGAAAACAAATTGGATAATATTGTTATTCTCTGTTTGGATTAATAACATTGTTAATTTCTGAAGTTAGAAAATGATTGAGTAATAACAGATTTTGTAACTTCTCATAAAAGAAGTTGGAAAGAGGCAGTTGTCGGAATAAACCCTAACTGCCTCCCCTAACTGAAAAACACTCCAAGGAAAATGGGGTGGGGGGAGGAAAAAACCAGGCTGTAATGGCAGACGATAAAGGGGGAAGGATGCTAAGTCTGGTAATGACCAAATAACATTGGCACTGAGTGTGAAAATTTGCTGAAGACAGTAGTCTTGCAAGCAGGCTTGGGGGGAGATTTGGTCTTGAAGATGAATCTCATGGTCACGAGGAAGACAAGCAGAGAATGAAAAGGTGACTGTGATCATTGGAATCTGCTGCTCAGGAAATACAGGTAAGCAGTACTTACAACAACCACACTATGATAGATACAATTGTGCTGTTATGAAACCAGCTCAAGAAAAGATAGAAAAGATAGATCAACGCCTTAGAATTCAGCCTCTTCGAGGGGGAAACCTCCTTTACATTACATAAATGAACAATTCTTGGATGATTCAAATGACAAAACCTCCTTTCTATATATAGGAGTCTAAGGAGTCACAATATAACCCAGCCGACCTAACAATAATAATATAAGCCACAAAAATAACAATAGAAAGATTCTATGGGGCACAGTAATAACAATATGGGGACAATAGGGGCACAACAATATTAATAAGGGGTATAACTACAATAGTAATGGGGTAATCACTAGTATTATAGGGACCCAACATGCCCCTCTCCTTCAAAAAAAGTGTTGTCCTCAACGCTTGAGTAGTTCTGGATACTTCTGTATAAAATTATCATCCTCCCATGTGGAATCTTCAGCGGATAAGTTCTTCCACTTGATAAGATACTCCGAAATTGATCAATTTCGTAGCTGTCGAGTTCTTGTTTCTATGACTGCTTCTGGTTCCAATATAATTTTTCCTTCCTCGTCAAGTTCTGGCAATATTGTTTGAACTGGGAGCTTGTCACCTATAACCTTCTTTAAACATGAAACATGGAAAACTGGGTGCAATCGAGAAGCTGCAGGAAGCTCCAATTTGTATGCCATAGTACCAATCTTTTGCAACACCTTGTACGGACCATAATACTTTGGTGATAATTTATTATCCTTCTTAGCTTGCTTGAGAGACATTTGATTATATGGTTGTAGCCGTAGGAATACCCAATCACCTACATCAAAACTTCTTTCACTGCGATGTTGATCTTCCTGTTGTTTCATTCTATTCTGTGCCAACACGAGGTTATCCTTTAAGAGTTGGAGGACTTGTTGTTGATGTTCGATGTGATGTTCCACTGCCTGAACCTTAGAATTTTCTCTTAAATATGATGTGATGGATGGTGGCTGATACCCATAAAGTGCCATAAATGGGGTCATTTTTGTTGCTGTATGGAAGGAAGTGTTATACCACCATTCAGCCAGAGGCAACCATTTGACCCATTGTGTCTGTTTATCAGATACAAAGCAACGAAGATATCCTTCCAAACATTTGTTTACTATCTCAGTTTTCCCATCAGATTGAGGATGATAAGATGAGCTATGAGCTAACTGAGTACCAAGACAAGAAAATAATTGTCCAAAAATTTCCAGTGAAAATGGGATCTCTGTCACTTACAATAATCTTTGGGTTTCCATGTAGCTTTTGAATTGTTTCCATAAATGCAGTAGAAACTGTACTGGCTTTAAATGGATGTGATAATGCACAAAAGTGTGCATACTTGGTAAGTCTGTCAACTACCACCATGATGACACTCTTTCCCTCAGACTTGGGTAAACCTGTGATAAAATCCATTGAAACCTCCTCCCAACGTTGGCTTGGAATGGATAAAGGTTGTAATAGACCCGGTGTCTTAATTGTTTCAACTTTATTTTGTTGGCAAACCAAACATTCCGCCACAAACTTTTGAATATCTGATTTAAGGCCATCCCAAAAAAATTCCTTCTTAACCCTGTGGTAAGTTTTTAAAAATCTTGAGTGCCCTCCTAAGGGAGAAGTGTGCAATTCCATAAGAATCTTTTGTTTTAGCTGGGAATTCTTACAGAGGTATAAGCGATCTTTGTACCATAACGAATCATTTTGCCAGCTAAATGTATCAGACGTACTGGAATCTTGTTGTAACTTTCGAATAAGTGCCCACACTTCTTCGTCATTCTTCCATTCCTCCCTTGCTTCGTTTATCCAATCTGGTTGGATAATAGAAATGGCGCACAACAATGCTTCCACATCCTCATCCTTTCTTGAGAGTGCATCTGCCACCACATTTTGCTTCCCTTTTTTGTAGATGATTTCAAAGTCATAACCCAACATCTTTGTGACCCACTTTTGTTGCTCTTCAGAGGATAATCTTTGTTCTAAAAAGTATTTAAGGCTATCATGATCCGTTTTTACCTTGAAGTGTCTTCCCATTAGGTAGGGTCGCCATTTCTTAAGTGCATGGAGTATTGCCAACATTTCCTTCTCATAAATAGCTTTGTGTAAAAACTTCCCTTGATTGGATGACTTTCAAAAGCAATGGGTCTTTCATCTTGCATTAGAACAGCACCAATTCCATTTCCTGAAGCATCACATTCCACAATAAAGGTTTTTGTGAAGTCCGGTGTAGCTAAGACCGGTGCTTGGCACATTGCCTCTTTAAGATGTTCGAAGGCCTTTGTTGCTTCCGAAGTCCATGAAAATGCATCTTTCTTCAATAATGTTGTTAGAGGTGTTGCTATTCTCCCATAATTCTTAACAAACTTGCGATAATACCCTGTCAACCCGAGAAATCCTCGCAGATGCTTTATGGATGTGGGGATTTTCCATTCCTTAATGGCTTTAATTTTGCTAGGGTCTACCTTAACTCCTTCATGAGATACAATATGACCCAGATATTCCACCTCTTGGACTCCAAAGAAACATTTGGATCTTTTTGCATATAATTGTTTCTCCTCCAATAGTTGTAGCACCCTGTCAACATGTTCAACATGATCCTTCCAAGACTTGCTGTAGATTAGTATATCATCAAAAAATACTAACACAAATTTTCTAAGGAATGGTTTGAAAATTGAATTCATCAAACCTTGAAATGTTGAAGGTGCATTGGTAAGGCCAAAAGGCATGACCAAAAATTCATAATGACCCTCATGAGTTCTAAATGCTGTTTTCGGAATGTCTTCAATCTTCATTCTGATTTGATGATATCCTGAACGAAGATCCAACTTGGTGAAGTAAATTGATCCATGCAATTCATCCAGTAATTCATCAATGACAGGAATGGGAAACTTATCTTTAATAGTGAGCTTGTTGAGCTCCCTATAATCCGGACACATGTGCCATGATCCATCCTTCTTGTGCACCAATACTACTAGAGCAGAGAAAGAACTTTGACTCGGTTGAATTATACCAGCCTCTAGCATTTCTGCAACCATACGTTCAATTTCACTCTTTTGGGCATAGGGATATCTGTACGGCCTGATGTTTGGAGGAACACTTCCTGGAATCAGATGAATAGCATGATCATGATCACGCATAGGTGGAAGACCTTTGGGAGTCTCAAATACCTTGGAATGATTGTCCAGGACTTTTTGGAGATCTGGAGAAATAGATGATTCCGATGTGGAAACATCTAGTGAACATAATTGTGCAATTACACCTCTTTGTTCCTTTTTTAGAAGCTTTGTCATACCATTAGAGCTGATTATCTTTCCTGGTTTCCCTACAATACCCCTTAATTCAACTTCCTTTCCTCCTACAGAAAATTTGATGAAAAGTTCTTGAAAATTAAAAGCTATTGTACCCAAGGATTGTAGCCATTGGACTCCTAGTACAACATCAGCACCTCCCATTGGAATGGAAAGCATTGGGCTAGTCAATACATATTCTCCCATGGATAGCTTGATATTATGGCACTTTCCAGAGCAATTTATTGTTCCTCCATTTGCAATCATCACTTGACACTCTGGTGCTGGATATAGGAAGCAATTCAATTCTTTTGCTACCTTACAATGAATAAAATTGTGGGTGCTTCCTGAATCAATCAACACTATTACCTTTTTCTTCTTGATTTGTCCTTCTATCTTGATGGTTTGAGGAGTGGTAATTCCAGCCAATGCATTACAAGATATGGTCGGATTCATTTCTTCTTCATCTAGGCTTTGTTCTTGGAGTATATCCTCTTCTTTTGACCTTTCTTGCTCCTTTTCTTCTTCCTCTTCACAATCTATGTAGAATAATTTCTTCTCAGCACACTTATGACCTTTAGTGTATTTGCTATCACAACTGTAACAAAGCCCTTTTGCTCTTTTTTCTTCCAATTGTTGTGGTGTCAACCTTATAGGTTGTGGAAGACTAGGGGCAACAACACTTCCGTCTTTATAGTTGTGAGTGGTATGCTTCCTGGTTGCCATAATTTTGCTTTCCATTTTTCTTGCTAACCTGAATGCCTTCTCTAATGAATCAGGTTCCCAAAGGCAAACATCATGTTGGATATTATCCTTTAAATACCCTATGAACACATCAATCCTATGCTCCTCTGGAATATCTTTTACCCTTATGTTCAATTTTTGGAACTCCTCAATGTGCTCCATTATTGAACCCTTTTGTTTGAGACTTATCAATTGACTAAAAAAAGTGTTGCTTTTTGTATCCTCATAATGTGCTATCAATTCTTCTGTAAAAATTGCTCAAGTGATAAATTGTTTACGAGAGCAAAGCCATTGATACCATACAAACTGATTTGGTTCCAAATATAAAGTTGCAATACGTACCTTTTGTGTGTTTTGCACATTATTGAGATCGAAAAATTGCTCCATCTGTAATATCCATGTTGCGAGATCCTTGCCATCAAACTTCCTCATATCGATTTTTGGAATATGGTGGGTCTTCGATCCCACATTAGAGTCTATGATATCATGATTAACATTTCTTTTGTTCACATCATGAGTTTCCTTTACTACCTTTTCACCATTAGTAAGTATTTCTTGTAGAAAATTTGTCAAATCTGTCTTCAAATCTGCCATGCCTGTCTTCAAATTTGTGTTCAAATCTATCTTCAAATTGTCCATCTTAGCTTCCATGCCATTCATCTTAGCTTCCACACCATTTATCTTAGCTTCTGTTAACTTTTGTGAGCGTGACATTTGTTGCACTTGTTCTTGTAATTTTGATATATCATGTAGCATTTCTTCCTCTTCTTCATGAGTCATGCTAGAGCTTTCAGGTTCCTTACTAGGTGTTTGCATTTTCTTTCCTCGGGGCATCAATTACCGATAATAATGCTCTACTAGCCCTTTGAATTCTTTCAAAATAAATTTTCAAACCAATCTTAAGCAAAAATTTAAAAGAATCTACACACCTTTTTTTCACTTTGTAGGAGCTCGATATTGCCTCTGATGTATCTCTGTACTTTCAGAACATCTAGTTCTGAAATTGTGACCTGTGGTAGCCCTCTGTGTCCTCTTTCCAATGCCACTAGTCTGATCCAAATTGGATTCTCGAAGGAAGAGTTATGCGAAATCTCCCACAATGACCTGATTATAGACTAGTTCAGTAGAGCGAACTTGTATGACGTGCCAAGAGTCACTGTTTCGACCTTTAGCTCTGAAAAATATATAGAAGAAACTACAGTCCGTCCTCTTTCTGCACCTTCTTACAAAATTTCAATCCAATGCTTAGAGAAAAATTTATGACGATTTTTCCCAGGTCACCTGTTTGGAATGTAATTCAGGAGTTTGCAAAAAGACCAACTTCCTCAAATCATATCTCCTCAAATATAGCGCAAAAAGATCTGAAATTTGGACCCGAGATTTAACGCGATGTCTTCTCAAATGGGTTTTTTCTTCAACTTCTGAAACGTCATAGAAAAAAGGTTATAGCGAAAATTCCACGATGACCTGTTTGGAGCAGCGAAACCCTAGAATCCAAAGCTCTGATACCAAATGTTATGAAACCAACTAAAGAAAAGATAGAAAAGATAGATCAACGCCTTAGAATTCAGCCTCTTCGAGGGGAAAACTCCTTTACATTACATAAATGAACAATTCTTGGATGATTCAAATGACAAAACCTCCTTTCTATATATAGGAGTCTAAGGAGTCACAATATAACCCAGCCGACCTAACAATAATAATATAAGCCACAAAAATAACAATAGAGGGATTCTATGGGGCACAGTAATAACAATATGGGGACAATAGGGGCACAAAAATATTAATAAGGGGTATAACTACAATAGTAATGGGGTAATCAATAGTATTATAGGGACCCAACATGTGCTTTGATTAATTGTGAGTGTTGCAGAGAGAGCGAGCTCTCAACTTATAAGTATATGAAACTCATTGTCAGTAGGGTTTATAATTCATGTGGAATGGATACCATTATATCGAAAATCAATACCGTAGAAAAACAAAAGAATTAATTGGGTAACACAGAATAATTTATTTACTGTGAGCAAAAGCGGCAGAGAAAGACTATCTGACCAGAACAGGTTAGCTCTGGCAGGCTGACACTAACTGTAGCATTAGTGACTGTGTAAGAAGTTATGTATTGTTAAAAGATTAGTGTTGAGGTATGTACAAATTGGTTAAAATTCTTTAAGAATTATGTGCAAAATAAGTATATGTATAATACTTAACTTAAGAATTCTGTGTAATGTAAGAGTGTGTGTAATACTTAACTTAAGAATTTTGTGTAATATAAGAGCCTGTATAAACTTAACTTAAGAACTTTGTGTAAAATAAGAACCTGTATGAATTTAAGAACACATGTAATTTCCACACCTGTCTGAGATAAGAACCAAGTAAACTGTGAACTAGAGGAAATTACTAAAGTTGCTAGTGCACAAGAAGCATTAATATATGAGTGAAACTGTCAGCAAGCTCGAACCAGAAATAGAGAACGAGCTACCGAAAATTAAACAGGGTCTACTCCTATAGTCGAATGGGTGGCGTTATTACAGGCAGAGACCACGAATTTAGTAGTCTGGAACCCTATAGAACCTTCCTGAAACCCATACACAGGAATTGAGACCCTAAGTAGCAAATAATAACAGTGCTTACGCTCGCGCCTAGATTCTTGAAGCCTCAAGAATCATAACCTTGGCAGAGGAAACCTAATACTCTATTCATTTCCACAAAATTAAAATTGAACCCAACCTCAAGCTCAGAACTGCTACCACAAAATTAAACATGAATATTTAAAATGGCGGACAAATGCACTCAGAACAAACAACTTCCATGAAAATTGTACAGACGAACTGGAAAAATAGCAGTGTTGTTAACACGATTGGAATTACTAGCCATGAAAAGAAAAATGATTATACAGTCATGTTTCAAGAAAATTAACTCCGCATTGAATCGGCATCATGGAAAACTTAAACAACTTTTGTCCTTTGTTACAAAGCATAACAGGTCATGACCAGAATTAAAAGATGAACAAATTTACAGTACAACCTCAAATACAGGGTCGTAGCCTTAGATAACCTTAGACAGACTCGAATTTAAAAATGTTTACAACTTTTACAAAAGAGAAGACCTCCACCAGGTAACTAGAGAACTGGTGAGTAGTGCGACATGGAAATTCCATTTAGTTCCAGGTCAGAAGCCAGATCTAGCTTGCTAGAAATGGTGAATCTAAATTTGCAAAGTTGAACCCGAGAGACTCTTTCTTCACAGACAAAAATCCAGGTAGGGATGCCACAGAGCTTACCCGAAAAACCTTTGAGCGCCCAAGCTAGGTAAGGGAACTTCCACACCTTCGTTACAGCTCGTGACCCTCAGTTCCACTTTTACCGTACTTGCAGAGGGTTGCGAGTCATATGTAACAGTAAACAAGCCTGGAATCAGTTAAAAACATAGCGGAAAAACAAAGGAGAAACTCTCACCTGGTAACTGGATGGGTATCGAAAATACCACAGACAAGAAACCCCTTGGCTGCTTCTGAGACATGCCAACTGCGTCATGTTCAAAGGCTGCCGTCGAGCAACCTGCAAGAGGAGAAAGAGAGCCGAGCATGGCGCTAAGGGAGAAGGAAGAAAATGAATCGCATAACCCAACAAGTCAGACTGAAAAGCCTTCTGGAGAGTGCCCAGCCATGAGATTGAAAACCCATATTCATCACCGTCGATGCAACGAAGGATCCCGAGAAGTCCTGACGTGGCTGCAATGCCAATTAATTCGACATAGCAGAGAATTAATTACAAAAATATTCGATGGGCGATAAGCTCGATCCACGAGCTGATGTGTCCAGTATGGAATGAATGACAAATTAATTAGATTGTTAGTGGACTGCCAGTGTAACATTTAACATTAAATTCGTTGTACAAATGAAAATTCAATGATCCGAGTATTGTAAACAACCCATGAAAATTATTACCATGGTAAAGGTAAGTCTATAATGTTTGACATAGTCAGGGTAATGTTAATGTTTTACATTTAATTTTTTTTAAATTTTGGTATTTTTATTACATTTGAAATGGAGATATGATAGGTGATATCAGAGCCAAGGTTACAAAACTGTGACCTCTGGCAAATGAACTGTAAAATTAGTTTCTGTTTACTTTTGGATTTCTAACTGTTGTTGATTTATGCACATGTTAAGTACAGAGGAACAGGACAACAACAGTTTATAAGAAGAACAGACAATGTGTCACACAGGAATATGGCTGGCCTAGGGCCTACCACATTTCCTGAAAATAACCCTGAAATACAGGTGCAGTTAGGAGAGAAGGCTCGTAACACAAATCTTGCAATATTGGAAATAGTTCAGGAATTAAAAAGTGAGATGGCCCGCCTACGGGAGGACAATGAAAGATTAACCTTGGAACATGAAAAAATTATGAAGAGCCTGTCTGATAAGCAGAATCAGTGCCAAACAATGCCCAACCCTGAATAGGAACGAATGTTTGAAGAACAGGGTTATCACACAGAGCATGAAGGAACAATAGGTGGGGAAGAGAATCGAGAGGAGAAGTCGGATAATGCCTCTGAGCACCCAACATCAAAAAGGCAGCGGATAGAATTGCAAGGGGAGTTTCGGAAAATAAAACTGCCACTCTTCGATGGAGAGTTGGAAGAAGCAGCCGAAGCCTGGCTTATTAACATGAATAAATACTTCCAATTATATGAGTACGATCACAATCTAAAAGCCTGGTTGGCTATCTTCCAACTGCAAGGGAAGGCCACTTTGTGGTGGGAGGAGGTCAAGATTGTACGAGGGGTGAGCAAACAAAATATAACTTGGGAGAAGTTCCAAAAATACTTCAAGGAGAGATATTTAACGGAACGATTTTATGATGAGAAAGCAAGAGAATTTCATGACCTGTGGCTTGGACAACAAACCATGGATGAGTTTATCACCCGATTTACCTCTTTGCTCTGATATGTACCCTACATACGTGAGGAAAAGGCTAAGGTACAGAGGTTCGTCAACAGTTTACCCGTGGCAATGAGGGAGATAATTAAGTTTGATAACCCAAAAACAATGGATGAGGTTATACGAAAGGCCGGGATATGCTACCAGCAAAGCAAGCAGAAGGGTGAAATTTTTGACAGGAAGTAGGCTGACAAGAAAGGTAATAAGAATGCTATGGGAAATAAGGGAAATTAGGGTAGCACTGGCAAAGGGTTTCCCAAGGGGAAAAACAACAGAAATCTACATAAAAACCAGCTCAGAATTAAACCACCATCTAAATCGAGAATCAACGAGCAAACTGGTAGACTTGATAACGAAGGAACAGCGAGACCCCCAGTACAATGTTGGGGATGTGGGGGGCCACATTACGTTAAAAACTGTCCTCATCGTAAAGGCACTGAATAGGTTTCGCAAATCCACGAAGCATCAACAGCAGGTGATGTGGCCTGGAGCATTCCAAAAATTAATGCTGCTCTCGAAGACCATCAGGCAGAATACCAGCCGACTATGGTGGAGTTTGAAGGTAAGATTTTTAATCATACCGTATCTATTTTAATTGATCCTAGAGCTACATTAAGTTATGTTAGTCCTAAGGTTGTGGAACAATGTAAATTACAGTCTGTCAAGTTTAAAAACCCTTGGCTAGTACAACTGGCAATAGGGGTAAGGAGACGAGTGTTGGCCAAGGTCAATAACTGCCCTCTAGAAATAGCAGGTCAACCTTTGATGCCAGATCTAAACACACTTCCCCTTGGATCATATGACGTGTTGATAGGCATGGATTGGTTGGAGAAATGCTAGTCCATTATAAACTGTAAAACAAAAACTATCTACCACAAGAATGAGCTAGGAGAAGGGCGGGAGATGCAAGGCATCCTGAGGCCCGTGCAGGTTCGGCCAATAACTGCCTCTCAATTGGCAAAGTGTATCAGAAAAGTGTGTCAGATTTATGCTATTCAGGTTGGGTATGCCAACACAAAGGATAAGACAACCACCTTGGATAGTATTCCAGTTGTTCAAGAATTTGCAGATGTATTCCCAGAAGAGATACCAGGACTGCCACCCAAGAGAGACATAGATTTCACTATTGAATTGATGCCAGGAGTAGCTCCAGTGTCCCAAGCCCCTTATCGTATAAGCACACCAGAACTCACAGAACTAAAAATGCAATTGCAAGAATTGTTGGATAAAAATTACATACGCCCCAGCGTGTCGCCTTGGGGAGCCCCCATGCTGTTTGTCAAAAAGAAGGATGGAACCCTTCGAATGTGCAAAGACTATCGTCAACTGAATAAGTTAACAATTAAGAACAAGTACCCATTGCCCCGAATTGACGAACTATTTGACCAAGTAAAAGGGGCAATTGTATTTTCAAAAAATGATTTACGATCGAGATATCACCAGATCAAAATCAGAGAGGAGGATATAGCCAAAATTTCTTTTAGGCCTCACTAGGGACACTATGAGTTTGTGGTATTACCCTTTGGGTTAACCAATGCTCCTGCGACCTTTATGTGTTTAATGAATAGCATATTTCATTAGTATTTAGATACATTTGTATTAATATTTATTGACGATATACTGATATATTCTCAGAATAATGAGGAGCACAAGGAACACCTTAGACTGGTGATGCAAACCCTCCGGAAACATCAATTATATGCCAAATATAGCAAGTGTGACTTCTTTAAGGAACAAATTCAGTACTTAGGACATATTATCACTAAGGATGGAATTGCGGTGGACCTCGAGAAGATAAGGACCATAATGGAATGGCCAGTACCGAAGGATGTAGCGGGTATAAGATCTTTTATGGGTTTAGCTGGTTATTACAGACAGTTTGTGGAAGGATTCTCTAGAGTGGCCTATCCTATCACCTCCCTACAAAGGAAAGGGAAAACTTTTAAATGGACCGCAGAATGCCAAAAAAGTTTTGAACAACTCAAGCATCTCCTCACCACAGCGCCTGTATTAAGCATAGCAGATCCAAGTAAGGACTATGTGGTGTACACAGATGCGAGTAAGGAAGGGATAGGAGGGGTACTGATGCAAGAAGGTAGGGTAATCGCCTATGAGTCCAAGAAATTAAAGGAATATGAGCAGAAATATTCCGCTTACGATCTGGAGTTGGCAGCTGTTATTCATGCCTTAAACATGTGGCGCCACTACCTGATGGGTAAAAAGTTTCTATTAATGACGGACCATCACAGCTTGACTAGTTATTTCAGTCAACCTACCTTAAATGCTATGTAGGAATGGTGGGTAGATTTGCTAAGTGGTTTTGACTTCGAGATTAAACATCTGAAAGGGAAAGAGAATCGGGTAGCGGACACTTTAAGTCAAAAGGTACATTGCCTCTATGAAATTTCTTGCAGCGAGGAGCGGACTACCTTTGATGAAATGATTAAAAAGGTAGCAGAACAAGATTCAAATATTAGCAAATAAGATAGCAAGTTCAGAATCCAACCAGTAAAGAAAATCAACAAGGATACGCTATGGATGTTGTTGGCATGCTGAATTTAAAAAAACGTTGTATGTGCCCAACTGAAATGACATTAAAAGCTTGATTTTAGATGAATTTCATAGAAGTCCTTATGCTGGACACCCGGGGTATCAAAAGTTGATTATCGTACTCGGAAGGGGTATTATTGGCAGGCATGAAAAAAGATGTAGCAGAATATTTGTCACATTTCCTGGAATGCCAACAAGCTAAAGTAGAACATCAACACCCCGCCGGGTTATTGCATCCACTACCAATTCCGGAGTGGAAATGGGAAACCATCTCTATGGACTTCATAACAGGATTACCCAAGTCAAAAATAAACAACGATTCCATCATGGTGGTGGTGGACAGCTTAAGCAAATCAGCGCATTTTATACCGGTACAATCCACTTAAGCAGTGCAGATAGCTCATATTTTTATGCAAAATATTTTCAGGCTGCATGGGTTACCAAAAACTATAATTTCTGACCGTGATGTGAAATTTACCTCAGCCTTCTAGAAAACTCTATTTGAGGGATTAGGGACTCAACTAAACTTTAGTACTGCCTATCATTCCCAAATAGAAAGACAAACCGAACGGGTGAATCAAGTAGTAGAAGATATGCTGAGGTCATATGTAATGCAACAACCATCTAAGTGGGAGGACTATCTGCACTTGGTTGAATTTGTGTATAACAACGGTTATCATACTCCCTTGTAGATGAGCCCATTTGATGTTCTGTACGGACAGAAATGATGCACACCCTCTAGCTGGGGGGGACTAGAGGACAAGTTAATGCTGGGGCCCGAAATGTTAAAAGAGATGGAAGAAATGGTCAAGAAGATATGATCCAACTTGAAGGCAGCCCAAGATAGGAAAAAGAATTTCGCCGATATGAAGAGGAATTTTAAAGAATACCAAGTAGGGGATCATGTGTATGTGAGGATTCGAGCAAAAAGGAGTACGTTACAGTGGAGTGGGTGCACCAAGCTGGCACCTCGGTTTTGTGGACCATTTCAAATCTTGGTGAGGGTTGGGCCAGTGGCATACCAGCTCACCCTACCAAGCCATATTTGGGTCCACAATGTCTTCCATGTGTCAGTATTAAAAAGATACGTTTATGATCCTAAGCACATAATCAGTTGGCAAGATGTACAAGTAAAGAATAATCTTAAGTAAGCCAATTAATTGTGACGTTAAAGGAAAAACTGACTTAATTTCTGTTGTTTTAGGTCGAACTGGAAGGAGAATTCTTGGTCGAGCCGCTGAGTATACTCGAACGGAGAGAAGTAATGCTGCGGAAACGAGCCATCACCCAGGTTAAAGTGCAATGGCAGCACTTTGGGCCGGATGAGGCCACCTGGGAGGATGAACAACTCTTGAAAGAAGCTTATCCAAAGTTGTTTGAGGCTGGAAAACATCGGGACGATGTTTGATTTCAAGGGGGGAAGATGTAATGTTCCCAGAAAAGCTGTAAATATTTTATTTACCACTGTAAGAAAACAAACTGGATAATATTGTTATTCTCTGTTTGGATTAATAATATTGTTAATTTCTGAAGTTAGAAAATGATTGAGTAATAACAGATTTTGTAACTTCTCATAAAAGAAGTTAGAAAGAGGCAGTTGCCAGAATAAACCCTAACTGCCTCCCCTAACTGAAAAAAACTCCAAGGAAAAGAGGGTGGGGGGAGGAAAAAGCTGGGCTGTAATGACAAACGATAAAGGGGGAAGGATGCTAAGTCTGGTAATGACCAGATAGCATTGGCACTAAGTGCGAAAATTTGCTGAAGACAATAGTCTTGCAAGCAGGCTTGGGGGGAGATTTGGTCTTGAAGACGAATCTCATGGTCGGGAGGAAGACAAGCAGAGAATGAAAAGGTGACTGTGATCGTTGGAATCTACTGCTCAGGAAATATAGGTAAGCAATACTTACGACAACCACACTGTGATAGATACTGTTGTGCTTTGATTAATTGTGAGTGTTGCAGAGAGAGCAAGCTCTCAACTTATAAGTATATGAAACTCATTGTCAATAGGGTTTATAATTCATGTGGAATGGATACATTTATATCGAAAATCAATATCGTAGAAATACAAAATAGTTAATTGGGTAACAAAAATAATTTATTTACTGTGAGAAAAAGCGCTAGAGAAAGACTATCTGACTAGAATAGGTTAGTTATGGTAGGCTGACACTAACTGTAGCATTAGTGACTGTGCAAGAAGTTATATATTGTTAAAAGATTAGTGATGAGGTATGTACAAACTGGTTAAAAGTCTTTAAGAATTCTGTGAAAAATAAGTATATCTATAATAATGAACTTAAGAATTCTGTGTAATATAAGAGTATGCGTAATACTTAACTTAAGAATTTTGTGTAATATACGAGCCTGTATAAACTTAACTTAAGAACTCTGTGTAAAATAAGAACTTGTATGAATTCAAGAACCCATGTAATTTCTGTACCTATGTGAGCTAAGAACCAAGTAAACTATGAACCGGAGGAAATTACTGAAGTTGCTAGTGCACAAGAAGCATTAATAAATGAGTGAAACTGTCAACAAGCTCGAACTAGAAACAGAGAACGAGCTACCAAAAATTAAACAGGGTCTACTCCTATAGCCGAATGGGTGGCGTTATTACAAGCAGAGACCACGAATTTAGTAATCTTGTAACCCTGTAGAACCTTCCTGAAACCCATACACAGGAATCGAGACCCTAAGTATCAAATAATAACAATGTTTAAGCTCACGCCTAGATTCATGAAGCCTCAAGAATCATAACCTTGGCGGAGGAACCTTGATACTCTATTCATTTCCGCAAAAGTAAAATTGAACCCAACCTCAAGCTCAGAACTGCTACCATAGAATTAAACATGGATATTTAAAATGGCAGACAAATGCACTCAGAACAAACAACTTCCATGTAAACTGTACAGACGAACTGTAAAAATAGCAGTGCCGTTAACACAACTGGAATTACTAGCCATGAAAAGAAAAATGATTATACAGTCATGTTTCAAGAAAATTAACTCCACATTGAATCGGCATCATGGAAAACTTAAAAAACTTCTGTCCTTTGTTACAAAACATAACAGGTCATGGCCAAAATTAAAAGATGAACAAATTTACAGCACAACCTCAAATATAGGGCCGTAGCCTTAGATAACCTTAGACAGACTCGATTTTAAAAATGTTTACAACTTTTACAAAAGAGAAGACCTCCACCAGGTAACTAGAGAACTGGTGAGTAGCGAAACATGGAAATTCCATTTAGTTCCAGGTTAGAAGCCAAATATAGCTTGTCGGAAATGGTGAATCTAAATCTGCAAACTTGAACCCGAGAGATTCTTTCTTCACGGACAAAAATCTACGCAGGGATGCTAAAGAGCTTACCTGGAAAACCTTTGAGCGCCCAAGCCAGGTAAGGGAATTTCCACACCTTCGTTACAGCTCGTGACCCTCAGTTCCACTATTACCATACCTGTAGAGGGTTGCGAGTCATATGTAACAGTAAACAAGCCTGGAATCATTTAAAAACATAGCGGAAAAACAAAGGAGAAACTCTCACCTGGTAACCGGATGGGTATCACAAATACCATGGACAAGAAACCCCTCGGCCGCTTCTGAGACATGCCAACTACATCATGTTCAAAGGCTGCCGGCCGAGCAACCCGCAAGAGGAGAAAGAGAGCCGAGCATGGCGCCAAGGGAGGAGGAAGCAAATGAATCGCATAACCCAACAAGTCAGATTGAAGAGCCTTTTGGAGAGCACCGAGCCGTGAGATTGAAAACCCATAATCACCACCGTCGATGCGACGAAGGATCCTGAGAAGTCCTGACGCTGTTGCAATGTCAATTAATTCATCATAGTAGGGAATTAATTGCAAAAATATCCAGTGGGTGATAAGCTCGATGCGCGAGCTGATGTGTCCAGTATGGTGTGAGTGACAAATTAATTAGACCGTTAGTGGACTATCAGTGTGACATTTAACGTTAACTTAGCTATTTTGCTTCAAATTCAATGACCGATTACTGTAAACAACCCATGGAAATTATTACCATGGTAAAGGTCAGTCTATAAAGTTTGACATAGTCAGGGTAATATTAATGTTTTACATTTATTTCTTTTTAAATCTTGGTATTTTTATTACATTTGAAATGGATATTATGACATTTTCAATGAAAGCTTTGAATTTTTATTTCCAACCGGCATGCCACGCCCGAAGCACGCGCCATTGTAAGTGCGCCATTTTAACCATAAGATCAATTCATTGGCACTGTAGGTTCATGACATAAGAGCCTACGTATTTTGGTGCCGCTTTACACTATTTTCAGAGTTATACCCGCATAATTGCATTACCGAAGCTTTGAACTTTTCTGGTCAACGAAAGCTTTGATTTTTTATATATATTCTTATCACTAAAACCATTTTATTTCAATGATAATAATATTTCTATTTAAATGCAATTTTACACTGTATTAAATTTTTTTAAATTAAATCAAATTGTATTTAATTTGTTTCGATAAAATCAAAATTTCGATTTTTGTTTCTTTTCATTTTAACCATGTCAATGAAAAAGCTCTAGAAATTTAAAAACACCTTAATATTCTTGTTGTTCTTCTTTTTCTTTCGTCTATCCCCTATCCCTACATTTTCTTTCTATTTAATTGATTCCTAAATAAGATTTTATGTCTTTTGTTCTAATTCCATTTATGTTCTATTTAATTTTATTTTCATTCTAATTTACTAAATCAACCTTGTTTTTTTTTCTATATTCTTTATTTTTATATTAAAAACTTATAGTCACAAATTAATTTTTCATTTTTTAATTGATATTATTTTAACCAAAATCAAATAAATCTAAAACTTTTGATCACAATTCTTTGACCAAAATAAAATATTTTTAATCTCATTCTTACTACTGAATTAATATTTTATTATTAGTTCATCTAATCTAATTAATAATATTTCATTTTTATTCTTTCCATTTTTATTCTTTCTTTAATTTAACTGGTTTATATTCATAAAATTAAATTTTAATTTATTATAATTATTTGAATTTTTCTATAAAACAATATTATCAAATAATATTTCATTTTTATTCTTTCCATTTTAATTCTTTCTTTAATTTCACTGGTTTATATTCATAAAATTAAATTTTAATTTATTATAATTATTTAAAATTTTCTATAAAACAATATTATCAAATTGACCAAAAAAATTAAATAGGGTTCAATTTTAATATCTTTTATTATCTTATTTTCTTAAAAAAATTTCTTCAACTTTCACATTCTTTTCACTTACTTTAACAGTGACATTCCGGCCCTTGGTGCTAAGGTTATGACTGTTGTTGAGGGATCAAATGATGGGTTCCATGGCCTTATGAATAGCTCTGATTTTTCCCAAAACCAAGGGCCGGAATCTAGAATACATTGTCTGCTTTCAGGGTTTTCAAAATCTACTATAAAGAAACCCCTAGCATAGGGGTAGATATTAATTGCATCAAGAATTAGAGGCTTCCATACCTCTAAGATCCAATTGTGAAGAGCTGTCAGCCGCAGCCAAAAACCATTGAATTGGCAGATTATGGCACTTTCAGAGAACTTCAAAGCCTTATCGAGTGAGCCCTGGACCACCTGGACAGTGGGAGTTGGGGCTTCACTGACGATATGGGTAGGAGCTTGACCCCCGGAGGTGGACGGAACTGAGCCAACAACGATTTTTGTGAAGCTGGGAGCCATCTGGAGAATGCTCTCCTGCTAAGTATAAAAGATTGCCGAAGAGAAGCCACAGAAGATTTCCGAAGAGAAGTGAAGAGCCGCAGATCTAAGGCCCAATCGATGAGAAGAAAAGTGAAGAGCTGCAGATCTATATTACGACTTGGTTACAAAGAGCCATAGATCTACGACAAGCACAAAATCTACTATTCATATAACAGCCAACAAGCTTGTCCTATTCTAGCAATGGCTGCCAGGAAAAAGCCCCATCGATGAAAAGCCGCAGATCTAACTGCAGAAGGGCCAATCGATGAAGAGCCGCAGATCTCCACACATATCTGCAGTAAAGAGCTGCAGATGCCACAGTAATATGCATGTAGTATGTCGAAACTAGTATTCTAGATCTCCGCCCAGAGCCGTATTCTAGATCTCCGCAGTAAAGAGTCTCAGATGAAGAGCCGAAGAGCCGTATTCTAGTATAATTGCGTCAATCAGCGTATTGCTAACGACTCTCTAACCATATAAAAAAATGAAAGACGGCACGAGCCGCAGTAAAGAGCCACAATCACAAAAATGAGATCAAAACAAAATTGATAGTAGTCGAGATAATTAATTTTATAAATAAAATATACGGAATATATTATTATAAAAATCAAATGTATAATATTTGATTTATATGAAAATCGAAATATAAATTATTTAGTAAATAAAATGTAGAATTAAATATTTTAATTTAAATATTTAATATCCAATTATATATATATGGAAAACTAAAATTATTCATTTTTTGTCTTTACTAGTTTTTAAAAATTTAAAAATTACAAGTTAAAATAATGTTAAATGAATTAAAAAAATCAAAATATTTTAAATAATAGATTAAAAAATTATATTTAATTTAGCTATATATATATATTTTGTAAGCATTGGCAGGATTTATTTATTTATTTATTTCATCAAAAGTAGGTTGCAACCATAGTTAAGGCGTTCAGTGAATCTGCCCATTTGGAAACCAAGTTTGTTGGCCACAGAACAACATTATATGCAATCCAAAAATGAAATAGTTTGAGTCTGTCTAATAGTGCCTTATAGGACTAAATGTTTGGAAACCATCTACAACCTAAATAGCTATAATATAGATAACTAGTCGACATATACATCAGAGAAAATTAAACAAAAACAAGTACTTCCATATCCAAGCAAACTACTACTCATAAGAGGACTCCACATGAGTTGGGTCCTTTGCACTGGACCCTAGTAATTTAGACTGATGATGACACAAAACGTGTTTTTCAATGCATCCAAGATGAACATTCTACTGCTGAATTTGGAATTGGATGAGTTGAAATTCTTTCTAAATTTCTTGAAAACTTGGATTAGATTTGACAGAGATTGCAAGAGAGGTCATGATAGCTTTGGCCATAACAATTTTCATCAGCCAGTAGAGACAGACAATTTGTTTATATTGTGTGGTGCGACCTTTGGTATTTCCCTGGTCAGAGACTAAGTCGCGCGACTCTTCTATCTGAACTTCTACTTCCACCCACTGATTCAATTCAGCTTCCCATGTTGAAATCAATTGCTTAACTTGGGCCAGAGTGCTTGTATGATAGGCCTGGGTTGCCTCTCTGATGATTTGAGCGTCAGTTTTAGGGCCACTTCTTCTAATTTCCGGTCTGAGGATGGACCATTTCCTCCTTGTTTCCCCGACTGTCGACTGCGGCCACAACCACCTCTTTTAGAAGAACTGACCTTGGGGGATGGACGAGCCATATGATTTGTCAACTAATCAACAAAGCCACAAGCTATCAACCAAATAAAATGAACCATATTCCAGAACCAAATTGTCTGCTCGCAGTCAGGGTACTTACAAAAAATTTGAAGACCTGACACAATAGCATAGCAAGAAAGCAAGATGCGGAATTTGGTAGGCTCGAGCCTTTCAAAGAAACTAAGTGTCGAATGGAATGGCCACCATTGACGCACAATATCGTATTTTAGCTCCACAAGCCCAAGTGAATCGATAAACAAAGATAAGCCAAGGTAAGTCTGTGACCTCAAGAAGAAAGCTCCACAGACCGGCTCCCTGAGCCTAATTTCAATAAAATCCACACCATAGTCATAATAACTTAGATGTAGAGAATTTAGACTCATTTCACAGTCACAATAACTCAAATGTAGTATTAGGTGGGCATACCTACCTATGGTTTTCTGCATGGTTTTTGCACATGGTTTTGAGCATGATGGTTTTCTGCCCATGGTATTTTGTAGATCCGGTCAAGGGAACTACAATTATGTTCTAATTCAGGGTTAACGGATTGGAGTTTATGAATGCTTCAACATGTATATATATATATGTATTGTAACATTGAAAGGAACCTATGAAAAATTCAATCTGGTAGTCTCGGTTGGGGTCCAGGGGAATTCTCCGTGTATTTGTTTTATATTCTCATCATTGTTTATTTTCTGTTTTTTTAGAATTCGTCTATAGGTAATTTCTGTATAGGGTTAAACCTATAGACATTAACTCAGTTTGACTGAATTAAACTATTACAACTCAAATTAAACTCAACCTAGGCTCCTAAAATTTAGGAACCACTCTACATGACTCAAGTTGGACACTCAACTCGAATTAACTGAGCCAAGTAAGTGAAATTAACTTAGTTAACTCATTCTCATTGTCTTGTGATGTGGAATTACAAGAAAGGGATTATTTTCTACCCCAATCCTACCTCTATGGAACTCGAATTTTCACCTTGATAATGCCTTTGTCAAAATATCTGCATCTTGTTCCTATGTAGTTATTTACTCCAACAACATGATTCTCTTGTGCACACAATCTCGTAGATGGTGATATTAGATGTCGATATGCTTGGATCGATCATGAAAAACTGGATTCTTAGAGAGTTTGATACACCTCTGGTTGTCACAGTAAAGCACTGTAGGATCCATCATTTGACTAAATAACCCAAAACAATCTTTCTCATCCAGATAGCTTCACAAGTTGCTTGACTAGCAGCCATGTACTCTGCTTCTGTTGAACTGAGTGCAATTGATCTCTGCTTCTTGTTATACCAAGAAACTGTTGCTGACCCAATACTGAAGATGCCTCATGATGTACTATTTTTGTCTAATGGACTACCCGCCTAATATGCCTTCATGAAGCCTTGCAACTTCACTCCCTCTGTCCACCTGTACCAAAGACCATACTGAGTTCTAAGGTATCTCAACACATGTTTGGTTGCCTTCCAATACAGTTTGGTTGGCTTAACCATAGCTTGAGTAAGTTGGCTAACAGCATAACACATGTCTGGTCGTGTGTTCACCAAATACATAAGTGAACCCACAAGCTACCTCTAAGTAGTAGCCTCCACTACTTCACCTGAAGTAGCATCTTCCTTCCTCCAATTCCCTGCTAGAGGAGTCTCCACGGGGTTTTTTCTCTCCATGTGGAACTTCTTCAGTATCTTGTTGGAATACTTATCTTGAGAGACAAAGAGTTCCCCATCTCCTCGCCATACTTCCATACCGAAGAAACAATGCATGAGCCCTAGGTCCTTCATATCGACTTCTCTTACAAGATCCTCTTTGCGAGATTTGACCATCTTCTCATCACCTGTTAGAATTAAATCATCAATATATAATACTATAATCAATAATTTACCTTCAACCACAATATGGTAAAGGTTTGCATCTGTGTCACTTTTGGTGAAGCCCTACCTGGTGAAATAAATGTCGATTATGGTGTAACAAGAACGGGGTGCTTGTTTCAATCCATACAATGCTCACTTGAGTCTGCACACATCTAACTTTTTGTTGAAGGTCTCAAATCGTTCTGGCTCCTCAATGTACACCTCTTCCTCAATCACTCCATTGAGGAGTGTTGTCTTCACACCCCTCTGATGTATCTTACATCCCATCTGTGCTACAAGTGCTAAAATTGATCTGATAGAAGTGTACCTTGCTACTGGAGAAAAAGTCTCCTTGTAATCAATTGCCTCCACCTAAGAGAACCCCTTGGCCAAAAATTTGTCCTTCTCTTTCTTGATGCTTACATCTATTGCTTGCTTCACCTTGTAGATCCACATCCAACTTGTTCTCTTGTCTTGGGACAACTTCCCAAACACTGTTTCTGACTATGGAATCATATTCCTCTACCATGGCATCAACCCATACTGGCTTCTACACTACCTCCTCAAATGAGGATGGTTCTGTCTCAACTAGCTCACTCATCAGAGCCATGTAACCAATGTACTGATCTGGTGACCTCCTTTGCTTGTGTTATGATGTGGGTCCTCCCACATTCTCTCTAGCATCATGAAATAATCTGTCAGCTTCCCTGGTGTGCTTCCTTCCATCTCTGGATGTATCTGCATGAGTGGGTGCTTCCAATCTTTGCTCCTCTGCTTGTGGCTACTCCACATCATCCTGAGGTTCTTCCTTTGGAGCCAAAAGCTCCTCATTTGCATGTAACTAAAGCTCCCTCTCAAGGGAACATCTCATGGTGTTATCTTCATCGAAATTCACATCTCTACTAACAACTGTCATCCTGTGAGATGACAGGTACACCCAATAGTTGTAAGGTGTATCAATGTATCCCATAAATATGCCCAACTTAGCTGTTAGCTCTATATTTTTCCTTTCATCCTTGGTAACATGATAGTAAAATGATGAACCAAAGATCCTGAAGTGTGACACATTTGGTTTCTTCCTTGAAAAATCTTCTTCTGGTGTACTCAACACGAGAATTTGTTGATGATTCCTGTTATGCACATATACAACTGTGCTGCGTGCTTCAGCTCACAAGTGCAACTGTAGGCCCTAATAATGTAACATCCCCCATGAAGCTCCCATAATACTTATGTTCTTTCTCTCAGCCACCCCATTCTATTGTGGGTTATGGGGTGCTTTTAACTCCCATTGAATGCCTTCTGATGCACATAAGTTCTTGAAATATTTCAACACATATTCACCACCATTATCTCTCCTAAGATCCTTCACTTTATTGTCAGTGTCTTTCTCGATAAGTGTTTTAAATTCACAAAATTTGGAGATTGTCTGGTCTTTCTTCTGCATGAAGTAAATCCAGCACCTATGTGAAAAATCATCTTCAAATATCACATAATACCTATGCTTAGCCTTGGAGACTGTCGAGAAAGGTCCACACACATCTTAGTGAACTCTTTCAAGGACTGCTTGTGCTCTATTGTCCTTATCATGAAAGGTGGCTTTAGCATAGTTCCCTCGTGTACACCCTTTTCATGTATCTTGCTGCTCTAGTGAACCCTCAGGAAGTCCTGTAGAAATATGTTGCATGATCTTCAAGGCTCCATGATACAAATGGCCAAGTCTCCTATTCCATAATTCACCAATGTCTTATCTCTGGAGCTTCTCTGCTTTCATGCTCAAAGTAGGACAATCTTCTACATCCAATTTGTAGAGTTTCTTCACCCGAACCCTGATCCACTTCACCTGTCCTGTGGCGATGTGTCTAAGGAAATCCTTTCCTTTGCTAAATATCATATCATAGGCATGGTCTTCCAACATAACAACTGAAACTAAATTCTTTTTCAGACCTGAAACATACATGCCATATTTTAATGTGAGAGGAGAACCATACTCCCTATGAAAATTAATTGTACCGATACTGGTTGCGTTATACCTTCCATCATCTCCCATCTCTATGTGCATCTAGAGGTCCTTCTCCTTCAAGTCACTGAAAAATTATCTATTTCCCGTCATATGGAATGAGGCCCACTTTCCAGACACCACACACTACCCATCACTAATGTCACCATGCATGCAATGAGTGTGAAATCCAACTTGAATTATGAAGCTAGAGCTTCACCTATCGTTCCTCCTGAGGGTTTCTTATCAGTCTTCTTGTGCAGACACTTTGTGGCATAGTGTCCTAGCTCACGACAGTGAAAACATTTAATCTTCGACAAGTCCTTCTTCTTGCCTGCCTGACTAGAATCTCCTTTGGATTGGGATTTCTTCCCTTTTCATTTCTTTTCATTTCTAGTCAAGGCACAATTCTCCTCATCATCATGCTTGGATGAGGTTCCATCTCTGGTGTTCCGCCTTATCTCTTCTTGCACCAAGTCAGACCACAATCACTCCCAATTTGGTAGCTTCTCCCTCCCATTTACCGAATCCAAGTTGTTGTTCCATCTCTTGAGAAGGCCTAGAAGTTCTAGGCTTATGAGATCATCTTCAAAAATTGTGATACCAATATTCCCAAGTTCATCTCAACATTGGGTGAACTTGCTAAGGTATTGTGGTATTGTGTCACCCTTCTCCATCTTGATCTTTTGACGCTTGTCCTTCAGTGTTAGCTTACTATGGTCACTATTATTCTAAAACAAGTCTAACAAGGCTTACCACATTGCATATGGGGTATCCTTCCCATGGAGATTCGAGACAATATGATCTCAAACTCCTTCTAGTATGATCCTCCTCGCTTTTGCCACACATTTCTTCCACTTTGCCAGATTTTGAGCATTAGTTGTTGGAGGCTTAGGAATATCATTGTCTATGAATTCCTTCAGTCCGTTATCTTCCAACACTTTCTCTATCCTGTTCTTCCAAGCAATATAATTCGAGCTACCCTCAAAGGGATACTCGAGTCTCAATCTATAAAATGACATCCTATTGGCTCTAAATAATGGTCTTGCAAATTCGATTTACCTGCAAAGATAAACTCGAATTCTTCTCTTCTATTGTGATTCCTGCTCTTATACCATGTAGAAATTCCTTGTAGATTCAAACTTCTTATGTAATATTCTAAAACAAAAATCTTGAATCTACTCTACTCATCAACATAAACAATTAATCGATGGAGAAATCACAAAACATGAGACAAGATTCAATCACATATGCTTAGATATTTATCTAAGGGGAAAGGTTGTTGCTCAAAACCCCTTCTTATCTGCATATTTCATTAGATATGAAAAATAGAGAAGAAAATACAATGCTTGTTCAGCCAAAACAGTCTTTGCACAAGTACAATCTATCTCATTGTCTCATAAGCTGACTCTGGCCAATACTTAGCCAATTATGTTGCTTACCAAGGTCTTATTTCCTTGCATTGTTTCTCAAGTAATTATCCCCCTATCAATTAGGTAAATCCCCATCCTTAATTTCACAATCTCTATAGGCCCTTCTTTGATTGCATGCACCACCTATACAACTCTGAAAATTATACAATTAATAGTACACTTCCCTTGAACTCCAATCTCAACTGGGTAACTCGAATTTCAAGCATGCATGAGTTAATTATGGCTGCTTTATCAATTAACTGGTTGAACACGTGAAGTTGCACCCCACTGTTATACCTCCTACTAGTTCCTCCAACAGTTGGAACTAGTTTAACTGACATTAACTCAGTTTGACTAAGTTAAACTATTACAACTCAATTTAAACTCAACCTAGGCTCCTAAAATTTAGGAACCACTCTACATGACTCAAGTTAGACCCTCAACTCGAAGTAACTCAGCAAACTAAGTGAAATTAATTTAGTTAACTCATTCACATTATCTTGTGATTTGGAATTAAAATTTTCTCCTAATTTAATTCAAGGGAAAATTAAATCATGATTTTCTTACTGCCATTTTCAACATTAATTCCACTTCAATCTTGTGTTGGTGTTTCATTATTATGAGAATGGAGAAATTTAGGATTCAAGGCAGCTATGTGATGATGATTGGTATGTTGGTATTTTTTTGAATACTTTGTGTGAGTCATATTTGAGCCTAGGAACCCTCCCATACCGTTAATGCATAAATCCATTATAAACATGTCAAATTTCAGTGCATACAAGCACAAAATGAAAATATTTCAATATTGGCCCCATTCGCAACCCATGGCTCTCTGCAGTGTCAATTAATTAAATCAGAATTTCCACTAGTTATGAAATGTTAAATGAATCGAACATTTATCTGACCCCAAGAGCCTCGAGAGAATTGAACATGCGATCTCTCAATAAACAAATAAGGTTCTTTGATGATGGGTACTAGACCAATCAAACACCTAACCCTCGACGGGGCTAATAAATACAAGGGTTGATAGGGAATGTAAAAAATAATCAATAATTTCATCTCCTTGAAATTTATGTTATAGCTTTATCGAAATATTTTTTTAAGTCATATTTGAGTCTAGGAACCCTTCCACATCCTCAATGCATGCATCTATTATAACCTTTTAAAATTTCAGTACATATAAGCAAAAACTAAAAAAAAATCAATGTCAGTCCTATTCACAACCCTTGGCTCTATGTTGGGTCAATTAATTAAAGCATATTTTCCACTGATTCAAAAATGTTAAGTGAATTAAACATTTACTTAACCCCAAGAGTGTCAAGAGAATTGAACTCGTGGCCTCTCAATAGAAAATTAAGGTGTCTTAGGAATAGGTACTCAACCAATCGAGCGCCTAACCCTCAATGGGGCTAGTATACACATAGAATGATAAGGATAATAAAAAATAATCAATAAT
Organism: Pinus tabuliformis; assembly: GCA_031772625.1. Taxonomy (NCBI): domain Eukaryota; kingdom Viridiplantae; phylum Streptophyta; class Pinopsida; order Pinales; family Pinaceae; genus Pinus; species Pinus tabuliformis. The sequence continues at coordinate 703,530,803 of CM062815.1, read as the reverse complement.
TTCATCCCTTGAAATTTATGTTATAATTTTGTTTAATTCTTTTTGTGAGTCATATTTGAGTCTAGGAACCCTCACATACAGTCAATGCATGCATCTACTATAACCATGTCAAATTTTAGTGCATACAAGCACAAACTGAAAAAAATTGAACATGGGCCCCATTCTCAACCCTCGACTCTATGCGGGGTCAATTAATTAAAGCATAATTTCCACCAATTCCTAAATTTTAAGTGAATTAAACATTTACATGACCCTGAGAGCATCAAGAGAATTGAACCTATGACCTCTCAATAGAAAATTAATGTGTTTTGATGATGGGTAACTCGAACAATCAAACACCTAACCCTTGACGAGGCTGGTAAATACATATGATAATCCGGATAGTAAAAAATAACCAATAATTTCATCTCCTCGACCTATATGTTATAATTATGTAAAATTCTTTGTGTGAGTCATATTTCAGATTGGGAACCCTCCCATATTGACAATGCATGCAACTACTATAACCATGTCAAATTCCAATGAATACAAGCACAAACTAAAAAAATTTCAATGTTGGCCCCATTCATAACCCCTCGCTCTGCATGGGGTCAATTAATTAAAGAATAATTCCCAAAAATTCTAAAATAAGTGAATTGAACATTTACCTAACCGTAAGAGCATCAAAAGAATTAACTTGACCTATCAATAGCAAGTTAAGGTGATTCGATGATGGGTACTCGACCAATTGAGCGTCTAATGCTCGACGAAGCTAGTAAATACATAGGGTGATAAGGACAGTAAAAAATAATCAATAAGTTCATCTCCTCGACATTAATGTTATATTTTTGTCAATCTTTTTGTGTGAGTCATATTTGAGTCTAGGAACCCTCCCATACCGTCAATGCATGCATCTACTATATCCATGTAAAATTTCAGTGCATACAAGCACAAACTAAAAAAAAATCAACATTGGCCCCATTCACAACCCCTAACTCTGTGTAGGGTCAATTAACTAAAGCATAATTTCCACTCATTCCTAAATGTTAACTGATTTGAACATTTATTTGACCCCGAGAGTATTTAGAAAATTGAACCAATGACCTTTCAGCTGCAAATTAAGGTGATTTGAGGATGGGTACTCGACCAATTGAGTGCCAAACCCTCGACGAGACTAATAAACACATAAGATGATAGGGATAGTAAAAAATAATCAATAATTTCATCTCCATGACATTTATGTTATAATTTTGTCGAATTCTTTGTGTGAGTTGTATTTGAGTCTCAAACCTTCCCATACCTTCAATGTGTGCATCTACTATAAGGATGTCAAAATTCAGTGCATACAATCACAAATTTCAAAAATTTCAATGTTCGCCTCATTCACCACTCCCGGATTTGTGCGGGGTAAATTAATTAAAGTATAATTTCCACTGATTCCTAAATGTTAAATGATTTGAATATTTAACTAACCTGAAGAGCGTCGAGAGAATTGAAACCGTTACCTCTTAATAGTAAATAAAAATACTTACGAATGTGAAGGTTTTATTCAAATTGCAATGAAGAAAATTATTGAATGGTGTGAGGCAAGATTACACTAATGGACAAAATAAGTATGTACCAAAGCAATAGTGTATGCGATAGCCCATGAAAAAAGAATATAGCAGACACACACCATTGGTATTGTGTCAAAGAGCCAATGCATGTAATAAGACTCACAATTATTAAACAATGCCACGAGAACTACATCGAGTGTCATATATGTACTGCGACTTAGTGAGAGTAAGTGCGATCGAAGTTGCATTCAATTTGATGGGGAATAAAATGCATAAAAGCCAACCCATAATAATGTGAACCTACGAAAGAATGAACAGCCACGTTGGATATCATGGAGAGATGGCATCAAATCGAAGAATGTTGAAATAATCTATTACGTTGGAAATACTCGAAGGCAATGCAACGCAAGCTCCATTGAAAAGAAGGCCATCGCATGAAAGTTTCCTGCTAGCATATACCCAATATAATGCTCTCATATATAGTTGGTTGGATTGTGCCTATATGTAATAAATTACCTCTCAAATCCAATCATGGACTCGAAAGCTTGCACTAAGTCGATATTTGCAATAGTGCATTAAAGGATACATACAATGCACAAACAAAGGGACACGTGTACATCGAAAGCGCGGTGATGATACAATTGTGTTAATATCATAGCATGAAATAATTAGTTATTCAAGAGGCACCATCAAATCACATCCAAAGAGATGTGATGATCCTATATGAGTGAACTTTATTTACGCATGGATAGGATGCATATAACGCCAAGACCTGATAAACGCCTAAACCAAAGCACATTCTATGAAATAAATTTCCAAATGGAAAACTATAAACAATGTGTTGCCATTATATAGACCCACAAGTTAGTGTAGGGATCAAACAATACAATGAAGGAATAAATAATTATTGTTCTTAACATCAAGGGTGGAAAGGATATATATATATATATATAACGTTGAAAGCCCATTCAAGGAACGCATGGAATAAAAAAGTTTTTACAGAATGTGCACTACCAAAGAATAACAATAGTTGTATTTCTCATAGTTCATTAGGAGAATAACTCAAGAAAAACCTAAATAAATATAATGAAAACAATGAGGCTATTATCAAGTGTGTTAGACAAATGTTACACCAAAATGCATGCGCAGTTGCACGATAAGGTCTACCTAGCTCAAAAGGGGTGTGACCATGAGTAATGCATTACAAAAGATCCATATATATATATAACGTGAAAAGGAATTCATCAAACATCTTTCTATGTAACCACATGGTCATGAAACCTTTGTCTCTAATTACTGCATTTGTGTTGGCACAACGGAAGGTTATTCAAACGCTACGAAGGAGATCTTGTAAAATACGATGGAGAGATATTACTTATCAACACTGACACGATATGGCACCATACTTGGAAAAGAATGTACAAATTATGTTGAAAGTTGAGCACATTGCACGCTTCCAAACCCCAAGCTCATGACCTTTGTTGTTGACCTTTGCGATGGTGCTAGTGCACTAGATGAATGATAATCGTAAGCGCATGGAAAGATGGTATGCATTGGAAGTCATATACGAGTCATGCGTTAGATTTTATTTTCAAACAAATGTGCTAGAGCTAAAGCTAAAGAAACAAGGTAACAATTATCATTAAGGAGCAAACCTGTATGCGTACCAAAGCAATCACGCTTGGAGATAACTAAAGATCAAATGCGAAATATTTAGACATGAATGTCAATTCCCATCAATCATCATGAGCATCATTCCAGTTGAATTGGGACCTATCTACAAGTTCAAATGGACAATCCCATTTTTGAATCAGGGTATCGACTCGTCACCTCCATCGGCAACCATACCACCCCTTTGGCATGTTACCACATAGTTTAACATCTACAACTAAGAGCAATGCAAAACGATTTTCCAATGTTTGAGAATAGATGTCGATGCCACATTCATCAAAATCAGCTCTAATCTTGTCATTTCACTACACAAGGATCAAGGATGAGTTAGGCGCATGAATAGGCAATGAAAGGATGCTTAAAAGTTTCTTATGCTAAGAATGAATATAAGACTTCATGTTATTAAAGTACGATAAGACGGTGGTAGACACCAACACGTTGGTGAAATGCGTCGGTGCAATCGATGCAAAGGAACGCCTATAAGAGGGAGTGGGAGAAATGTGTAATGCAAAAGAATTTTTAGAAAATATTGTTGAAGCTATTTAAAAGACCCTAAGTGTTTCTAATTTTAGGCTTTCCATGTTCATATAGCTAAGGTATTAGAACTACCTTCCAATCATTTGGGAACACCATTTTAATTAAAGTCTATTGTAGTTTTTCCCTCAAGATGGCATTGAAAGTTGTTTTGAGCTCAACAAAAATTCCCCATAATTCTTTAGTTATAGTGTCATAATTCTAAGGTATTACACCTACTTTTCAACCATTTGGGAACACCATTTTAATCAAGGTCTATTGTAGTTTCTCCCACAATATGCCATTGAAAGTTGCTTTGAGCTCAACAAAAATTCCCCATAATTCTTTAGTTTCAATGTCATAATTTTTTTCTATGTGTGCACGTTTGCATGCCCAAGTGTGAGGTGATGGAGAGATTTGGTAAGGACAAACTTTTTCTTTCAATCTCTTTAATCATTTTTCTCTCTCTCTCTCTCTTTTTTTAAAATTTGTAATCCCTATAAGTTTGAACAACATTGGGTTGATGATGATAGTTTTATAGTTTCTTGCAATGTTTTGGTTTCCTCTTTTAAATATGTAAATACTCATATAAACATAAAATATCTTACATGTTGAAATATTATCTTCCACATAATATCTATGCTTCGCATGCATCAATGACATTCTCTCTATTTTTCCTTTCATTACTGGAGAGATGAATAATTTTGCTCATGTAATCCAAGGTACCAAACCATGAAACAACAGTTCCATGAACCCAATGCCTCATCCATCAATACACAATACACCCTAAATTAGTTTTACACCCCAAATTAATTTTGAGTTGGAAAAATTGTAGTTAGTAATGTGGTGGTTGATAATGCTTATTACAAACTTTGTTAAGATAATATGAGTACCATATATGTAAATGATGATTAGTCATTCTTATCTTTTTTATTTATATCAAAAATAAAGAAATGTATCTTTCTTCATTGTAATAACAAAGGCCAACATAGGTTCTAGAATCTTTCAAATGGTGAGGCTAAAATTAGTGATCTGAAATGTTCATAAACAAAATTCTTGAACAAAATTTCAGTAAACAAAGAAATATTGAGAATGAATTTTAGATCCACAAAGGCCAAATCTGAGGGGCAATAAATATTTCTAATGGGAGTACAACAACTCTTGTTTGTGAACATATCAAATTGTCCAAATATACATACCTCTAGCCACAACACTCCATTTGTTATGTTTTGTACTGGGTTGTTTTATTTAGAAGGAGGGGCACCCAGAAGTAGGGTTATAATTTCAAAACAAACCTATTTATCAAAGTTTTCACACCTCCTCACTGGTTTTCACAATTTTAATGAAAAATCTTGAAAATTTTGTAATTTTTTAAACTGTATTTAATGGAAAAATTACCCCTGTAACCAACACAAATTCCATCGAGCATTCATGACATTTACACCCATGTAATCATTTTCCTGCATTATTAATGAAATTCAAACTGTGTTGTAGCATAGTCAATTTTGTTTTTTTTATTTAATTAATAAATGACCAGAGGGCCATTGTTCTGAACCAGAATCATGATAAAAAAATATGCAAAATATTTATGCAAGTGCATAATGAAAAGGAAATACAGGTACAACACATGCCTAAATGAACAATTTTGAATTGCTAAAAAGTGAGGGCATATTTATTTTCCTACTTTTTGAAATTCAAATAAAAAATACAATACAAAACACAAGGTTATTGGTTGTTAATGCATAAAATTACCTCTTCCATCTAATATCAGACAAGAAACACAGAAATTGGTTTTGTCAGTCTTTGCAGCAGCTGATGCAACTTGTCCACGTAAACGACCAATTCTTCTTGCAGCAATAAGACCAACTTTTAGCTCTTTTCACCGTGGACAATAGTTTATTTAACAATGATTTGTTTGCAGTTGATGATGACAGGAGGCATTCAATTTAGTGGTATTTGAGATATGTTTATGTGGGATAACAGGAAAATGGTAGGGAGAAACATCAACAGAGAAAACATAAAAATGTTCCACGTATGGTTGCAATTCATAATTGAGCAACCACGTAGCTCTTCGAGCGCTTAGTTCTTTACACGAGCTTTTCATACTAACCTCTACTAACTGACTCATTACGAAATCCCTATTTAAATTGCTTTGAATGAATGTAGTGGAGGGTACTCATTCTTAAAAAAAAAAAAATCTCAAATTATAGACCAAAGTGCCTCCTTGTTACATACTACAAGTGTACATTATATCTTCAATAAAGGTGTTAGAATAATTCTATTTTTTCTTTGTTGAATCCCTATTGAACTTGCATCAAGTGTACTTCTAATCCATATAATCTTCGCCATTTGATTGAATTATGTCTTCTCTTTGTTTTGCAAGTCATCACGGCGTTCCGTAAGTTTGCATTGGTTTGACTAATTATTGTTCTATGTCTAATGCATGTCATCAAGTCCAATGGAATCCAACATGAGAGATCATATTTTGAAGAGGAATAAAACTTGGATGAAAATCATGAGGAGTAGACACAAAAGCAGGCCAAATCAAATTTACTCCATTATTCAGGGAGTGCTTCAAGAACTGCATCTCCACTGCACAACTATGAACTCAATTGTATCGAGATGGACTCCATGGGCTCCCATTATGGGTACAAGATAAAGAAGGGGATAAACATTGAGGTGAATAAAATGAATCAGTGGAGTTATAAGGACGAGGACTCTTTACTAAGGGAGGAAGAGACTCAATTTCATGACTTTGTCTGAGAAATCAATCTTTAATATGTTCGCCATTGGGCATGTTGAATTTGGTATTCGACATTCAATTTGTTAGAAATTGGATGGAATACTCATTTTAGAGGGCAAACTTGGCTAGAATACTCATTTCAGAGGGAGGAATCATCTGTAATACTCGTTTAAGAGGGTAGACCTAACGACAAAGAGGGTGACATTGGAAAAAATTTCTGGTTGGTGAACGAAATTCTGGATCCATTTCCAGTCTCCCGTGGAGACTCGAACAAGGGTAGGTTGGTGACAGATTACCTGGGAAACAAAATTCGCAGTCCATTTCTCGGCTCCCATGGAGACTGACTTGAACAAGGCTTGGCTGGTGACTGACTACCTAGGAAAGGGTGGGGTGGTGATGGATTACCTAGGAAAGGGTGGGTTGGTGACAAATTACCTAGGACAAATTAGCTAGGAAACTATGCTCGTGCAAAAATATTTCTACATGTCAGGTTTTGATTCCTCGAAGGAGGACGAAAATGGAGGCCTGCGATGGGATGGGGTGAACAATGTTTCCTCACCCCAACCCTGCAGAGAAAACAATTATCAGCATAATGACAACTTTACCCTCGTGCCAAAATCTCCACCTCGTAGATGCACAATCACACTTTGTATCACATCATCACATATTAAACCGTGACATACATAATGTCTATTTATCCTCTAAGAAAATGAAGAATATTAATGACAAGGGAATGTACTACCATGATATGAATCAAATCTGTGATGATATTATGTTAAAGAGACAGTCATAGCCTTCCCACTCGCTAACTTGTAATGAAAGTATCACATCAAAAGGAGTAAATATATTGCATCAAAATACATTGCAATTAAAGTAATACACAGTTTGGAAATTGTATTAAATGAGGATATACCTTATGAGTTAGAATGGGACGATGATAGTGAATTGAAAAGAATGATAATGCAATGATGCTAGAAGTGACGTATTGAACATGCTCTATTGAGATTACGAACAAATGCATGAAAAATACCCATGTAATGACATACAATGGGAAACTATGCAAGCACACATTAAGAGAAGAAAAGAGCACTAGTGTTTGGTCAACCTTAAGGTTAGCAGAAATTACTTTAGGGTGGTGAAATCCTCCCAATTTATTGATACTTAGTATATTTTATTAATGTTATGATTGTCTATTTTATGGTTTTTTATCCTATATCTTAATCATTGTTTGTATGTGTTGACAGTTTTGGACCTGTCAACATTTAGGGGATATCCCGATATGAAGTCCCAACTAGACCTCACACCGTTTGGTGTAGGAGTCTCATCCGGTATGATGGCTTGGTTGCCATTATCTTAAAGATATGCCTTAGCTCTTGCTTATCAACACATGAGAGTGGCATACTTAGTCTTCAAACAACGAGGTTCATCTGTCTGGTGAGTGCTTAGTGTCACTTGTGTCAAAGTTCTTTCAATGCAAAAGGAGAGGGTGAGAGTGAGTCTCAAGTCGAAGGGGAATAGTCCCAACTCTGTTAGAGACACACCACACAACAAGACATGTGCATCTTTCGGTGGAGTAGTCCACATGGATGTAGCAGTCATAAACACAAAGTGAACAAATAGCATGTACAACACCCAACAGAATAGTCCACATGAGTGTGACGGTCATTATAACATTTTTATGAGAATGAATCTGTCGAGTGTCCAACCGAATAGTCCACATGGGTGAGACAACGTTAAGAACTGATAAAACACATTTCCAACAACATATGTGTTGGAAATAATACTGAGAGGGGGGGTGAATCAGTATTTACAATCTATAACTTTTTCATTTCCATAATCAGATTTATATACATTGCTTCAGTGAAGGGAACTCGCATGTGCACGCAACTGTTCTTAAGGCAACCAACGTATATCCAGTGAACTTATGATTCAATTAATTCATCATATGTTGATATTTAATCAGTGCATCAGTACTTTATTAAACATTAAATAGTAACCATGTGCAGTAATGACAAAATAAACCATCACACATAAGCAACACACATGAACACCAAGATTTAAGGTGGAAACCCAATGTGGGTGAAAACCATTTGCTGTTGTCATCTTTTTCTTCTTTTAATAATAATAAAATTTGTTTACAATCTTGTACTGGTGCAGAATCATACCAGTATGTAGGCTTCTACCTACAGAAGGTTACAACCTTCTCTTGTTCTCCAACTTCTATTGGAAGGGAGTGACAACCCCCTATCTCTTGTACTAGCCGATATGTTTACTAGTACGTTGGCACCGACCTACTGAAGGCTCCAACCTTCACTTGTTTTCTAGGTACTACTGGAAGGGAGCTCCAACCCCCTGGCTCTTGTACTTGCCGATATGTTTTCCAGTACGTAGGTGTTAGCCTATAGAAGGCTACGACCTTCTCTCTTCCTCCAGGGACCTCATTTCATAAATTTTTAGACTGGATACTCCTGGAACAAATTGAAGCTCAAAATCATAACATCAAATACATCTGCATCAACCAATCACTAAAACTCAATCATCACTCTCTGAATCAACCAAAACTCAATCAATCACTGACAACCTCTGAAACTCTAACACAACTAAATCAACCATTCATTCATACTTAATCAACTTCAACTAGTCAATTGGAACATATAGATCATTGTAACCAATACACAAATCTGAACAAAGAACACGACATCATCTTTCAGAACCAACCGTAACCTCAAAACCATGCATCAGAGTGTATACGCTACTTGGCTGAACCCAAACTATGTGTATATGCTACTTCCTTTAGCCCAACCTGCGTATATCTCTAAAGATACTGAATCATAAAACTTATGAACCACAAACTGTACCAATCAATGACATTCTGAAGATCTACTGTCATATTACAGAGTTCTAAACAGATAGCAACAAGGATCACCCTTCCTTCTCAATCAATCAATCAATCAGACTCAATTTCCTTATACATTCATTTCTACTTTTAGATCTAAGAAGACATCATTGACAAATAATAGTAAAACAGTAGTACTGATCTGATAGATCAATCATCCTTGAACATCAAGATTTTCTTTTGCATACGCTACTTGGAAGAGCCGAACCAGTGTGTATACGCAACTTCACCAAAGCGAACCAACGTATAGATCTGCAAATACTTACTTATAACTTCGCTACACTTCTCGACTTTAGACATACCCAGATCATCACATATAAAGGATAAAACATGTGTTAGCAATTGGATCTAACCAATCCATTATTAGATCACATAATGATAAGTCATTATGATCCTGATCCATCATTAGATCTCATCTATAATCATTGAAGCAAATCACGATCAACCAATCTGAACATTCAGAACACTATCACCAGAATGTAGTCACCAGAACACAAAGCATAACCCAGAACTCTTCATCAACAACTAGAACCAACTGCAGTTTTAAACATCATAGTTCATAATGTATATGCTACGTCGATGTGTTGAACCAGTGTGTATACATGCTTTTACCAAAGCGAAACAATGTGCATATCTACAAATACTAACTTAAAACTTCACAGCTATTCCAGACTTTAGTCATACCCAGATCATTACAGAACAAAACATGCGTCAATATTTTGATCTAGACTGTCCATGATCAAACCACATAATGATAATTCATTTCAGGCTTTATGATCCCGATCCATCATCCAACACCAACCACATAGGTGCATCCTTAGTTCAGATTAAGAAAAGCATCTGAAGCTCATAACCTGCATATATGATCTAACACTTCATAAGATATTCAATACTTGCACACCTTGGCCTAATGATCTTCTCTTCCTTATATATTTTTAGTCCTTTCTCAATACCTTGGACCAAAGCCACTTAGGACCAATACCTTGGACCAAATACCTATGGTCAATACCTCAGACCAAATACCTTGGACCAAAATACTTTGGTTTTCCAACATGTACGCGCTTTTCCCTTTGTGAAAGTGCATGTATACGTATACGCTCTTTTTGTTCTGTGCACCAGTGTGTATACGATGTTTTGAATAAGTGGACCTGCATATACTTCTTAAACTACTTTACATCAACCTTTTCCCTTACCTTATTTATCCTGATTAGTAGACCTTAGTTCCATCTTCCTGTTCTTCTGTGCCAATGCCTTGTTACCTCTGAATGGACCTATCACACTGTAATTTGCCATATTACTTCCGAAATGATTCCTTTGAACTGCCATGCATTTTGTCACATTTGTAAACACAACTGCCATGCATTTTGTCACATCTGATATTTCTCCTGTAGATTCATCTAGTTACGTAGATTCATATAGTTACCATATATAAGTGACTTTTTCTGCTATAAGTGGGTTGCCATCAAGTACAACACATGTATCATAATGCCAACAATCTCCCCCTTTGGACTTGATGGCAACCATGTTGGTGTTGATTACTGCAAGCTGTAGAAACTATTATAGATAACAAGCAACACCAAAATACTCTCCCCCTTTGACATCAAGGGCAAAGGGTGGACCAAGATATTCTCCCCATTTGATATGAAGGGCAAAGGGCTGACTAAAGTGAAGGCCTTCATATCTAAATAACTGAATATTGATCATGCTCCCCCTAGGCACATGCTGAATTTGCTGATTAAACTCCCCCTTTGTACATGATGTGATGCACTAAACCATCCATGCTCCCCCTGAGCACATGCAGAGTCTACAAAAATATTTTCAAAAGAATAACATGACTCTATAACTCAACTATGTGAGTTTGACCTTCCTATCACCAATGACTCATACATACATCAATCTCCCAACAGAGTGGGGATATACCAAATTTGACTCATCGACCCAACCAACTGGGGATATACCAATTGTTTATACATGACTGAAATATAGAAATTATTACATCATCATTCCCATGCATAGTGGGGGTACAAATTACATCATATGACCAAAAGGGACTCACTAAAAGACTACGACAGACAAATACATATTACATCATGGGTCTTTATATGACCTTTTCATCGAGTGATATACATGACATTTATAACAAAGATCAAAGATCTAAACAAGATTGATCTGATAATGAAATCTTTGACAATTGTTAAGGTAATTACAGACTCATGTGCGTGGATTGGCCTACATTACTTATGCAATGGATCGATCAGACTGCGAGTAATATAGACAGTTAAGCAGTGAGGAAAAAAAAATAATTGACAAATATGCATAACACAGAAAATTTAATATGGAGTTCACCCAACTCTTGGGCTACGTCTCCCGGTCCAGCCTTCAGTGGTGGCCTTTCTATTATGTCTTCCAACGAAGGGTTTTTACAAAGTGTGAGCTCAACTCAGTCTCAACACATAGATATGAACAACAAGAGTTTCAGCTTGAATCCCTCAAGCCTCTCTGAGTACACAAACTCTTTCACTTTCTGTCTCTGTCTTTGCTCTGCCTCGACACTTCCTCTCCCTCTGTCTTTGTTATCCTGTGGCTTTAAAGCCATTCGATGCTGCTTATTCATCTTCATCTTCTCGAATTTCTGTCTCCAGACCTCTCTGTCCACTCGAATCCCTCTGCTAAGCGTTAGCGAGCATGGCATAATGCCTTTAGGGGAGGTGGCCATCTGTTCCACAACGGATGAGTGCATTGGGCGTTTGAAATCCTTGACATGACCATTCTCTATTTACACAGAGAAAGGCGTTCAAACACAGGAAAAACTGCCAAAACACTGTTCCCCGGACTTCAAATATTCATAATTGCGCCCTATTCTCCTATCGGGTCTGCTTGTAAGTCGCTTATTGCATGTCGCGAATGCCTGAGCCATGTTTTCCCTCTGTCATTAAAACACTATAAAATAATGCAAATATGGCTTTGGGCGGATTTGAAATATCCTACATTTTCATTCTCGAACCCTTTCAGGTCTGGTTTACATCGCATCAACACTTCCCTTTGTATTTTGTTTAATAAAAGAAATACATTAAATACACAGAAATCCACTGCTTGACGGATCTCAAATCATCTCAAATAGCGTTTATATTTCCATCGGGTCTAGCTGATCGCATCGCGCATCTCTCTCTCTCTCTCTCTCTCTCTTTGTGTATATATATATATATATATATATATATATATATATATATATGTATGTATGTATGTATGTATGTATAAGCCCTGCGCCTTTGTGTTTGCTGATTGTGATTCGGCGATGCAACATGGGCCATCAATCTGTGCGCTTGATCGACGGTCCTCCTTGACCTGCGCTAATCACGATCCCATATACCATGTGATCTCCGCCGATATCCTCCCTTTTCCACCGCTGATTGCGATTCGCTGATCGGATCTAGACCGTTGATTGGCCAGATCCAACGGTTCTGATTAAAAGTTGCTTTAAACCACTGATAAGCCTGTTTTCACTATTTTATTGTGTTTTTCGCCTCTCGATAGTGTTTTTCGATGTTTTTTAAGGGCTCTTACCATGCGATTGTTTTGATCTTTTGAATGATTTTTGAAGACTTAGAGGGTATTTGGATCCATTTTGGATCACGCCTTCCCACTGAAAAAGGCTTTTGGACAACCAAAAGTTGAATTTCAAGCATCGATCAAGTGAGGATACAACTTCCTCACTTTCCCAATCTCTATCCATTTTGCACTGCTAGGTTTTGAACTTTGAGTCCAATTCTGAGGTACTAAATATCCCCTCTGTGCGTAGTTCTCACCTTCCTGTCCAGAACTATATCTTCCTGCAACTCATTGAGATATTTAGGCAGCAGATCATCAATGGAAGGCAATTTACTTTGCTCTTCGGGATCCTCAATTAATGAAGGTTCAAACAGTCTTAAATTTTCTGCATTTCCCACTGAATAGATGTGCATGTATGCTGACAAATCAAGGTGAAAAGCGTTCTCACCAATTTTCTCAAGTATCTTGAAAGGCCCATACCTTATTGGCTTCAACTTCTTTCCTTCACCTTGCATTCTGTCTTTGCTGATATACAGTCAGACTTGATCGCCAACTTGGAAGTCATGCTCCATTCGATGCTTATCATGCCTTGCCTTGTACTTGGCCTGGCTCTTTTCTAGCTATTCTTGCACTGCCTGGTGTATTTCTTGGATCTATTCAATGAACTTGGTGGCTTTTTCCACATCACTGTGTCCATCAATCGCTATGTCTTTTCCAAAGACAAAATCCAAGGGAGACTTTGGTGTGAAACCAAAACAAGTCTCAAAAGGAGATCTCTGTGTAGAAGAATGCTTAGCACGGCTGTAGGCATGTTGCACATAACATAAATGTTCATCCCAAAGCTTGGTATGCTTGCTGCAATAACCCCTGAGCAACTGGATCACTGTCCTGTTGACTACCTCTGTTTGGCCATCTGTTTGTGGGTGAAAGGTTGTGCTTTTCTTCAGTCTAGTATCCATCAATTCCCACAGACTTGACCAAAACTTCCCGACAAATCGGGAGTCTCGATCAGATACTATGGAAGTGGGTAACCCAAAATGCACCCAGACATGTTGAAAGAACAACTTCGTTGTTTTTTCAGTGGCGATTTTCTTGTTACAAGGTATTAAAATACACATTTTGCTGAACCTGTCCACAATAACATATAAATAGTCATGACCTTTTCTAGATTTTGGCAATCCCCCAACAAAGTCCATGGAGACACTTTCCCAAGGACAGGAAGGAACTAGTAGTGGAGTGTACAAGCCTAGTTTTCTATTGTTGGGCTTGCTTTTAGCACACATGGTACACCCTTTTACATATCAAGAAACGGTTTCATGCATTTTTGGCCAATAATAGAATATTTGTAGCTGTGCAACTATTTTACTTACACCAAAATGACCTGATATCAAAGAAGTATGTGCTTCCCTAATTATGTTGACTCTTTCAGTTTGTGGAATGCATAGCTTTCCCAAATGATACAAGAGTTGGTCCTTAACATAGTAATCCAATTCTTCTACTTGTTTGCCATGACTTAAAGTTGCATAAACATATTTAAAGTCTATATCTTGAGCATATTGTTCAATGTAGCTTTCATGCATTACTGAGTTATGCTTAAGTATAATAGATGCATTTATGATTGGTCTGGACAACATATCTGCAACTTTATTGTGTATGCCCTTCTTATATCTGATGACTAGATGAAACTGCTGTAGAAAACCCATCCACCTATAGTGTCTTGATTGCTGCAATTTAGTTTGTGAGTGCAAATACTGAAGTGGTTGATGATCAATGTGTATAATTGTTTCTTTGCCCATTAAGTAATGTTTCCACTTTTTTACACTCTGTACTAATGCATACAATTCTTTATCATATGTGGGATAATTAACTACTGCAAAATTAAATGTCTCAGAATGATAACATATGGGTTTACCATGTTGCATCAACACTGCTCCCATGGCATAGTCACTGGCATCTGTTTCAATCTCAAATGGTCTTTGAATATCTGGCAGTGCTAGTACTGGTGCTGTACTTATTTTTTCTTTCAAGGTGTCAAAAGCTTTCTGTTGTTTGCCTCCCCACTGAAACACCTTTTTCAATCTTGTCAAAGCATGTAAGGGAGCTACAATTAAGGAAAAGTTAGCAATAAAATTTCTCCAATATTGTGCTGCTCCTAAGAAGCTTCTAAATTCTATAGCAGATTTGGGTTTAGGCCAGTTTACAATGACTTCAACCTTAGAGGGATCTATCTTCAATTCAACACCCCCTACAATATGACCCAAATAATTCAAAGACGTTTTGCCAAATTCACATTTTGAAAATTTCACATAAGAGTTTTCTTTTTTCAAAACATCTAAAGTCTGATTTACATGCTTCAAATGTTCTTCCCATGTTTTACTGAAAACAAGAATGTCATCTAGATATACAATTACAAAATCATCAATAAAATGTCTGAGTACATCATTCATAACTCTCATGAAAGTGGTAGGAGAATTAGTTAAGCCAAAAGGCATAACTAGCCATTCATACAACCCTTGCTTTTTTTTGAAAGCAGTCTTCCATGCATCTTGTTCTGCAACTCTGACCTAATGGTAGCCACCACACAAGTCCAACTTGGAAAAGTAAACAACTTCTTTCAACTGATCTAATAGATCATTTATGCGGGGAAGAGGATAATGATTCTTGATCGTTATTTTATTCAGTGCTCTATAATCAATGCACATCCTCTACGAACCATCTTTCTTTCTCACCAACATGATTGGAGATCCGCATAGGGATGTGCTTGGTCTTATGAACCCTTTCTCGAGTAGCTCCTGTACCTTTTTCTTGATCTCTGCATTCTCTAAAGCGGATAACCTATACATTCCGATGTTAGGCAATGGAGCATCTTACTGCAAATGAATATCATGTACAATTTCCCTTTTGGGTGGTAGACCTTTAGGTTCTTGAAATAGGATATCATATTCTGAAACAAATTTTTCTAAATCAACTTTTCATTTAGCATCAAAACCCTCAGATACATTGGTTTTATCATGGTTCTTTTCCTTTACAACCATCATTAAAAATTGATTGCATGAATTTACAATTATTTTCATATGCCTTGAGTTTATGAGAGTGTAATTATTTTTGAGTTCATGAGTTTCTTACCGGAGGAGGAAACTGAGCAATCCGGTCAGGAAGAAGGGGAGGAAGCAGAGCAACCCAGTGAAAGCCCATTGCAAAAACCTTTGCAAGAAGATGAACTGGCCAAAATTTTGGCCAATATGGAAGAGTATGTCCAACCCCACAACCCACTCAACCCCAATACTGAAGAAGGGCCGTAGGAACACTTTGCTCATGATAAGAGTGCATCCGAGGAGATGTGTGATGAAGAGGAAGAAGAAGAACAATCCCAGGAACACTTTTCTCATGATAAGAGTGTATCTGGGGAGATGGGTGATGAGGAGGAAGAAGAAGGACAATCTTAGGAACACTTTGCTCCCAGTCAGAGTACACCCAAAGAAATGCATGATGAAGAAGAAGTAGAAGAAGAAGCTACCTGGGAAACAACAGAACAAACCAGGTTTTCTTCCCCTGAAAAACCTAATCAGCAGGATGAGAACACTGAAGAAGTGTTCCAAGCAGGAAACATGGAAATTGGCCAAGGCGAGGGTACAATCCCTGAAGAACAAAGCCCAAGCCCAAGAAAAGAAACAACTGTTCCTTCTAAGAAAACAAATGAAATCAAAAAGTTGCGAAAGGAACAACAGAGACTGCTTAATGTAATTAAACAACTTCGACAACAAATAAGGGTCCTAAAAATGGGGAAAAGCTCAAAAAGAACCCCTGGAGCAAAGGATGCAGCCACCAAGGAGAAATCCCATAAAAAGAATATCAAAAGGACTCAAGTCAAACCCATTATTATTCAGGACCACAAGGAACAACATGTAGTTGTTACAAATGCAGAAGCACAAATAGAAAACACACTAGTCTGTGATAAGGAAGTCCAGACAGAGGCATTGTCCTCTAGCATCACGACCAACTGGATAGTTCGTGAGAAGGAAACACAGACTATAAAAACCAGATGTCGCAATAAGGAGATCCAGGTAGATCTCCAGCCCAAAAATGTCATGATGGATAATGACCCGAGGATAGTGAAACTTCAAAAAGATCTGGCACAGGCCCAACAAACGATAGAAAAGCTCATAGAGGAAACTGTTCCTTGGGAGAAATATCAGAAGTTACAATAGCAGGTAAAGAACATCAATGCATTAGAGAGCGAGGCCTTCGATGGATGGCGAAGGGCAGAGGAAAAAGTTAAAAAGGTAACCAATAGACTAGACACAGTTATGAATCAAATGGATACCTTATGTTCTCTATATATTGATGTTCTAGCATGTAGGGCACCTGCCAAAAACTATGCTTTGTTTTTGATAGAAAGGTATTTACAATTGAAAATTAAGGCTGTTAAGGCAGGCGTGCCTATAGAGATCAAAACCATTGATGATTTCATAAACTGTTGTAAGCATTACGGGGTGAAAGTCCAGCAAAAAGGTAACCAATAGACTAGACACAGTTATGAATCTAATGGATACCTTATGTTCTCTATATATTGATGTTCTAGCATGTAGGGCACCTGCCAAAAACTATGCTTTGTTTTTGATGGAAAGGTATTTACAATTGAAAATTAAGGCTGTTAAGGCAAGAGTGCCTATAGAGATCAAAACCATTGATGATTTCATAAACTGTTGTAAGCATTACGGGGTGAAAGTCCAGCGATTGTTATGTGAGTTTTATTTGCATAATCTTGTGTTGGATGGAGAAACGGAAAAGAACCCTAGCCCTTTTGTGGGTGATATCCAACTTCAGGCCTTCATCTCTTTTGTTGTCAACCAGATAAAGTGGCTTAAAGCCTACAATACCTTCCAGAGACAGGAGAACGAGTTAGATCTGTGGGTAAGGGGTGAACCTAGAAACCCATTGCAACTGTGGAATAAGCATAGAAACTTAATGAGAACGAAGGGTGTGATCCAGACATTGGGACCTATTCACACAATAGTCATCCGGTAAGGGGTAGAATACTTCCTAACCATCAAAGACCTTGCCATAGCAGCAGCGAAATTCTGATACCAGACTTCCAATTGGAATATCCAAAACAGAGAGCCATTCAATTATGAGAATTTTAAGCTAGCTGTTGATCGCTGGGTTACCTATGGTGACCTCATCTTGAGAGAAGGATCGTCCTGGTTAGGCTGTAGGTTTCGAAGTTCAATCATTTTGTATCCTACACCAAGATATAGAGCCCTATATGAATTACCTAAAGGTCAGACAGGGCATATTTTTGAAGTCTTAGCTAGAAATCATGGCTTTAGACCACTGATTGAAAATCCTTCTCCAGCCTATTCCCTAACTGCCTTGCATGTCAATCACAATGTTTTCATGAGGGCATGAAAAAGGGTAAGTAGGGAGGTGTGTTGAGCATTGGAAAAGGTATGTAATTACCACCTATTTCTCTATCTTTTCCTTTAAATCGTAACTTCTTTACATTCTAAGATGATCATATGTCAAAGGATTATGATAGAATCAAGAAGATTTGTGATTGATATAAAATGATTAATTATTGTCCTTTTCTATGCAAAAAGTGAGGAAAATGGAAAATCGCCATTTCGGAGGAAAAGACAAGGAAAAACCAACTGCTGTCCCTTTGACAGGAAATCGCATCCAGACGAGGAAATCGAGATCGGAGCGCATGGACCAGGAAAAGGAAGAAGAAATGCGGTATCAGTGCAAGAAGACGAAAATATAACTAAAGATTAAAGATATGGCGAATCCCTCAGGATCCTTTGATCTCGAGGGATCGCTACCTCAAGGCTATTTTTATTTTTGGTATTTCCGCCTGGCCATTATAAAAAGGGACAACACTGCTAGCCCAAGGGGGTGGATTATTGTTGATTTATAGAATTTTCTGTTGCAATCTGAACTTTGACCATCGACTCTCTTTAAAGAGTGATAGCTGTAACTCTGTTTTTATGATTAATACATAAACTTCATTACTGTTCCGTTATCTGATCCTGGAGTAACTGTGGCAGTGTGTCCCTGGTGGCTAAGGGCCCGACCCTAGTGGATCACTTGCTTTCTGTATCATTATTTTACGATTACAGTCGTGTGTGGTTTGATTTCCTTTACTTGCTTTATTCAACAATCTTCTGTTCCTGAACATTTCATTGACTTGCTCTGTTATGTTGAATTCGTAATTGAATAGTAAGATTATTATTTGCAACTGAAAATGTTATGTTGTTCATTCTCAAACAATATCACATCATCTAATACGGACATCGCTATTCATTTACAGATTGACATTGCTGTTCATTTACAAATTGACATTGCTATTCATTTACAGATTGACATTGCTGTTCATTTACGGATTGATATTGATGTTCATTTAGCTACGGTTTACTTACAATTGTGATTGCTATTCATTCAATTACTATTCCATTATCATTGCAATTTTTGTCCCTTTATAACTGTGGTTAATACTCCTTATGTTAGAATAAGATTACTGATTCCATAGTCGCTGTGTGTTTACATTTGATTAAGTTTGCTCTTCAATATTTCGTAGATTTACTTAGGTTCACTATTCCTTCCTTAGATTGCTGTTCATTTCATTTATTTAAAGATTGTTGTTCAATGCCTTTTGGTTAAGATTGTTGCTTAATCCACTCTTGTAGATTAAGCTTTGTTGTTCAATCTTTTCAATAGATTAGTTGTTGTTCCTTTTCTATTAATTGAATTATCATTTCAAACATTTTCTTTGGTGTGAATAGAAATATCTACAACTGTAGTGAACATTGACTACTGCTGTCTAGTTCCCAGATTGGAGATCTTGTATTTGATTGATTTTCATTTGCATCAGTTTACAAAGGAAAGAGTTATCATTACTGCATCCTTGACTGATGATCACTGTAGTTTCTTAAGTGAATGATTTAGTTACAAAGAATTTAAGTTTCTTTCCATTACAATTAGAGTTTGTTTCCAGCATTTATTTACTTTTGTAAAGCACTATACTGCTAGCATTACTCTTGAACAAGTGACTGCCTCAGACTAAGTACACTCTTGAGATAAAAAACCCGTACCTAGATTGATAATTAATGTAGGGTAGATAGAGGTTAAAAAGACCCATTCTACTACTCAACAACAAGAACCTTCCACCTCTCAAACTCAAATGTTAGAAAGGCAGCAGAGTGTGGAAGTATCCTCTTTCAGGGCTCCCACAGGACAAAGCCTAGATATCAAGGAAAAATTCAAGGAAATCAAAGCAAGGAATGAAAGATTAAAGTTGCAAAGCTATGCACATTATCTAAAGATGGCTCCAACAAACCAGACAAGGCTAATTTCAGCCTTTGATTTAAAGGAGGGTAAAATGCAGAGGAGCTTTCTCAATCCAACCATACAAAAACCAAAGTCAATGACAGATTATCTTAAAACATATTTTGAAGTCATGGCAAAGGATATCCATCCTATTGACCAAATTGAGTTGCATAAACAAATCGGAGAAATGGTCTATTCCACTTTGACCAACAAAGCTATAATAGCTCACCAACTTCAGAATTCACTGAATAACATCTTATCACAATTTCAGTTGGAAAAGGCCTCTTCTCATGCCAAAGATGCTAGAATAAAGTTCTTAGAGAACTTGGTCATAGAGCTAGGACATGATCCCAAGAATGTTAAAGCAACAGCGCAACTGATAAAGAAGAAAAATGATGACATAGCTACACTAAAAAAGTATCTCAAGATTCCTCCTTTTCATCACCCTCAAACAACTGAAGTTTTGGAGACACAGAAGGAGGAAGAACTTACGGACCTATTCCTTAAGTTAAATGATCAATTGAAGGAAAATGAGAAGGAATTGGATAATTTGATATAGTCTAAGCAGAGTGAGTTGGCCACCGCTCCCTGGACTGTAATACCTACAGTTTCCACAACGATACCTTCCACCTTGGCAGTTGCCTTGGTATCAACAATTCCACCAGCAACAACATTGCCAGTGACAGGTACTACATCAGGCACAGGTACATCAACCAGCACAGAGGCACCCACAGAGAAAATTGCAGAATTGATCAAGGCCATGGAAGAAATGAGTATCTAGGCCACTAAGCTTAAGAATCTCAGAGAACATGTGTCAAGTTTAGAAACCAACTGTAAACTTGTACAAATACAACATAAAGAAGAAAATCAGAGGAATCTGAGGATGGCAGAAAGGATAAAAGCCCTTGAGAAGGATTTAACACTTCAAGAACCATTGGGAGACATGAGAGAAATCCTTTGGGCCAACATCATTGATTCCATCAATGATGTTTGGCCTTCTATTCAGATTATTTTTGAGCAAACAAAATTGGTCAAGATGGCCATAGAGGCAATCCACAAAACAATGGAAGAACTGGGAAATAAACCAGAAGAAGCTAATTAGTTGATTACCTTTTTGAACAACAAAAACAGATATGAGCTGGATGAATTAGATATACAGGACAGAACAACAACCATTATAAAGATCAAAAAAGTCCTCACTAAAAGAAACTTAATGTTAAATTTGGAGAAAAGATGTAAGAGCATCCAAACAGACATTGATAGCTTTATGCTAAAGTATGGCATCTTAAGAGAAAAAGGACTTCCCATTCCTATGGTGATCCATGATAAGTTAATGACCTAGGAAGATTATGTTGACAAATTAAACAAGCTGGCCAAAAGCCAAGCTAGTACTTCAGGAGTAAAATCTTTGCCCACTGGAAGGGTGCTTTATGATGGTTTGGAGAATCTGTTCTACATTGAACATGAAGTCAATCACTTGTTCACAAGCAAACCAAATTTTGCTAAGTATACAGAAGCTGATGAAATCTATAGGAAAATGATCAGAATGAAGTTACCTGATAGTGAATGGTGGACTAGTTTCACTGATTTACTATAAGTTACTATAGTAAATCTGTAAGGTAAAAGGTAACTGCCAAGTAAAACAGGTGAAAGAGGATCAAAGCAGAACAGGTAAAGAGTATCAGTAGGTCAAAGATGAAAGTAATTCCAGCACATAACTACAAGGAAAACTGCAAGAGCCAAATCCGAGCAACAACAACCAGCACAGTCACAATTAAAGGGACAACAAACAAACAGTTCTCCATCTGTCTCTATCTTCGTGTTGAAGATATTTTCTATTTCCTAGAATAATTCTCATATAGTTATGAGATATTTTGTATCAAATTTTGTATAAATACTTCACAAATTGAAGTAATTAGGGTGGATTAAAATACATTTCTGTAGACATATTATTTTTGAGCCAAGGAGCTTTTGTACTCAAGACTGGACTGGTTTTACTGGAAATGAAATAAAGCTGAGGACTTTTCACCGGATTCTTGTGCACAACTAGAACAAATAAGTATCATTTTCTCCTGTTTAAATATCATTTTCTCTCTATGTCATGAAATATTCGTATGTGTTTCTTATAAAATCTTAAAAGCAAATAAGGAATGATATCATTAAATTAGCTTAAGTGCTCTCTGTTTTAACCGTTTTCTTTATTCATGTTTTCTACTAAACTGCCTTGGTTTGGAGATTCTTAATTGCCCCCTTACTTCCATAGTTTATCCCCCCTTTGGCCCATAGTACAAGATTCTTCATTTCCCTTTGCTACTGGCCATCCTTACTTTCTTCATCCCAAGCCTGGTTAAGGATTCTTCATTGCCCTTGGCCCTAGTTAGGACTTTCCATTCATTGAAACTTGCAGATTTTCTCTTACTGTGTTAACCTACCCTATGAACTCCTACCTCAGTGATAAATCAAATCTAGTTAAGCTTTTCTTGATTGATACATAGCCCAATGGCCTAAATATTTGCTCTGCCCATCTTTTTTCTTAATTCCACCACCCAATCAAAACAAACAATCCTGAACCTTAAGAACTGGCCTGAAATCTTATTTAAACAAAGTTAAATTATAAAGAGAGAGCCCTCTCTGGACTTAGGTTGGCTAGAACCTGAGTCTAAAAGATTGGTTTGTGGTTAACTCAGGCTATTCCTTCTTTGATAACTTCTAAGGAAAAAACCTGAGTGATAACGTAGTGGCGACCATACTGGGGATTCAAAGCCCTCAGTTTTAATAAACCTTTGAGGAATTCAAATTTTTATTTTTAAGCATCTTAAAGGGTTATTTGAAGTTATTTCCAAAATGTTCATATAAAAAAGAAAAATAATCATTAAAAATTTGAAATGTGGCTTTAGGGAGAATTCACTATACTAGGGCCAACCCTGATCCAAATCCTCCCCCTGTATTTGAAAATCCCAACCTTATTCCGAGAATAATCAGAAGACAGGAAAGTTCAGTAAGTCCTAGACTTGTTGTTAGATCCAATTCATGCCCTGCTGAGTGGTTATTCATTGAAGACATCCCTTTTGACGAGTATTTTGACCTATCTCTGTTCAGAACCAAGTCTGAAAGTGAACTTGTAGACACAGTCCTAGATCCAAAATTCACCAGAGAAGTTGAGGTCCAACGAGCCAACTTGTCAATTGACCAGTACCTTTTGAACTCCCCTCAGTCATCCCTTACCACTGATAGACTCCATGAACTTTCTGAGTCAGCGTCAACATCTTTTAGCTCACTATTGTTTCCCCACACCTCTGAAGATCAACACTCATCTCCATTCATACCTGTACTTCCTCATCAGTCCCTCACTACCCCTCAAATACCCATTACCCCTATTACACCAAATCTCCTTGTTGTTCCAAACCCACTAGTTACCCCAACTCCTGTTCTCAATCCTGTACAGCTTAGAGATATGGCCCTCAAATATGCCCCCCTTGTAATGCTTGCTCCTTAAGGTGCCTTACCAGCGGATTATCAGAGTAAAATTACCTCATTCGATGGCACTGGAACTTATACAGCACAACAACACACTAAGAAAATGACAGATTATTTCGAACTCCATGAAATTGGCATAGGAGATGTACAAATGAGAATATTTGTCCAAAGCCTAGCCGGAGAAGTGAGAACATGGTTTAGATCTTTGCCTCCTCAGAGTATAGATAGTTTAGAAGCTCTCTACCAACAATTTTTAAACAGGTGGGAGAAGAAAAAGAACCCCCTTCAAATTCTATTTGAATATGAAAACCTTAAAAGGGGACCAAACGAAATTGTTCAAGACTACTGTACCAGGTTTAATAATGTCTATAATGCAATCCCTCTTGACCTTAGGCCTCCACCTGGCTTAGCCCTGATTAAGTTTCCAGACGGATTTGACACAGATATGGCCTTTCAACTTAGAGAAAGGAATCCCCCTACACTTGAAGATATGCAAAGTGTAGCAGTTAGTGTGGAAGCTAATTTGTTATCCAAAAGAGCTAGGGTTAGAAATGAGAGAAGAACACCTCTGAAAGATGAAACTTCACCCTTTGATCAGAAAATGGATGCTTTGGCTAAAGGAATGGAAAGGTTAATGGATAGTGTTATCACTTAGATTTTCCTTGAAGTTGTCAGAAGAAGGAAAGGGGTTCGAGGTAACCACAAACCAACTTTTAAGTACAGAATCTAGCCAATCTGTACTCAGAGAGGGCTCTCTCTTTAAGATTTAGCTTTGTTTATAGGATATTAGGCTAGTTATGAAAGCATGGTGGTTTAGATTTTGTTTGGTGGTGGAATTCAGGGGCAGATGGATAGAACAGAGTATCTCAGGCCATTGGGATATGGAGTCAACTAAAGATGGCTTAACTGGATTAGGCTGATTCAACAAAGGAGGGCTTCACAGGGCAAGATAGCTAAATAGGAGATAAATGATAACTTGAAAGAATGAAATGGTTTTGAAAGGGAGGAAGGGCAGTTAAGAATCATTCAACAAATTTCAAAAGGAGGGAAAGTGGGGATCATTAACAAAAAGAAATTAAGAATTTCTTATTAAATGACCACAATGATAAACTAAGAAGCAGGGAACAATTAAGAATTCCCTACCTATGATAGTTTAGAAGAAAACATTTAGAATATAAACGATTTTAAAGACATATTGCAGTAAAGAATTTTCTAAAATATACTTTTTCATTTATCATCTAGACATGAAACACATGTGAAATATTAAACCAGAAAACAATAAAATACAAAATATATAGAATACTTATTTGTCCAACGTTTGACACATGAATCCTATAAAAGTCCTTTGCTTTATTTCTTCATCTAGCCAACCATACAATAGTTGTTCAACAACACTTCTATTCCAAAATAATGAGTCTACAGAAATGTCTAAGAATCCACCCTAAGTACTTCGAATGAAGAAGTACTTATACAAAAATTTACAACAAAATATCTCATAACTGAGAGAGATATAATCTAGGAAGACTAAATATATTTTACATAAAAGTAGAGACAGATGGTCTCGAAGAAAGAAACTAAAAGTGAATTGATGGCTTGCTGTCCCTGTTTTTGTGAATGAGTTGGAGGCAAGCCCTATGATTGAGAATATTGCTGTCTTGCTTGTAATTTTGTGCTGGCTATTTGTTTTTCATCTTCTTACTGATACTCTTTGACCTGTTCTGATACTCTTTACCTGCTTTATCCCCATTCACCTTCTTTTACCAAAATTGATTATGGTAAATACTTCAATTTTACTTTTTACCAAGGTAAATCATAAAATGTCTGTCATATCTGTCCACCAATCATCCCTTGGTATCCTGGTCCTTTGTAACTTCCTGAAGATTTCAACAGCCTCTGTGTATTTTACAAAATTGGGTTGTACTGGAAACAAATGTTTTAATTCATGCTCAACATAAAAAAGGTTCTCTAGACTGTCATAGAGAACCTTGCCTGTAGGTAATGCTTTAGGCGCAGATGCATTAGCTAATGAACTAGCTTGGTTATTCGCATATTGACCCAATTTTTCAATATAATCCTTATGCCTCATTAACTTATCATTGATTACTAAAGGACTGGGAAGTCCTTTGCTCTGTAAGATGCCAAACTTTTCCATAAATTCATCTATATCCTCTTGCATGTTCTGACATTTTCTTTCTAGGTTTTGCATTAGAACTCTTTTTGTCAATACTTTCTTGATTTCTAGGATAGTTCTAGTTCTATCCTCAATATTCAGCTATTCTAATTGATGCCTATTTCTATTGTTCAAAAAGTTTATTAACCTGATAGCTTCTTCAGGTTTTCCTCCCAGCTCTTCCTTAGTTTTCTGAATCTCTTGAAGAGAAACTTTCACCAGGTCAATCTATTCAAAAATGATCTGAATTGATGACCAAACATCATTTATTGACTGAGTGATGTTGGTCCATAGAATTTTTCTGATATCTGTTAAAGGCTTTTCAAATGTGAGGTCCTTTTCCAGAGTTTTTACTTGTTGAGCTAAGCCTTTATTTTTCCTCACTTCTTCAGCAAAATTGATCTTTGACACATCATACTTCTGCTCTAAGGTGACAAATTTCTCCTTTACCTTCTGGAGTTTAGAAACTTGGAGTTTCATCTCCTCCATGGACTTGATTAATTCTTCAGTGCTCTGACCTGAAGTTCCCACCTGTGATGTACCTGTGCTTGTACCTGTAACTACACCTATGATAGTTTTTGCTGTGACCAAAGGGACATTTGGTGCAAGAGCTATTGCAAGTGTGGAAGGGACTGCTGTGGAAACCACTGGTACTACATTTTGAGGTTGAGAGGTCGACTCACTCTACCTGCTTTTTAGTGATTTTTCTAATTCTTGCTCAGTCTCCTTTAATTGTTCATTTAGTTTTAGGACTAGGTCCATAAGCTCTTCTTCAACCTTCTTTTCAATAAATTCAGCAATTTGTGGATGCATAAGTGGTGGAAACTTCAACTGCTTTCTCAGGGCAGCTATATCTTCATTTTTCTTCTTTATTAGGGCCTTTGCAGGTTTCACATCTTTTGGGTTATGACCCAATCCAATAATCAACTCCTCCATTGATTTGATTCTGTTGTCCTTGGCCTGTGAGGAGGCGCTTTCTAGCTATAATTGAGCAGTAGTGTTGTTTAATGAGTTTTCCAATCTGTGTGCCATCATGGCCTTGCTTGTCAAAGTTGAATACACCATTTCCCCTGTCTATTTGTGCAATTCTATTTGATCTATGGGGTGAATGTCCTTGTCTAAGACCTCAAAATCAGTTTTGAGGTAGTCTGCAAGTGATTGGGGTTGTTGTACTTTCAACTTTAAAAAGCTCATCTGCATTTTTCCTTCTTTGATGTCATAAGCTGACATCAACCTAGTCTGATTGGTAGGAGTCATCTTCAAATATTGATTGTAGACTTGGGCTTTTAACGGTTCATTTCTGGCCTTTATCTCTTTGAATTTTTCTTTTATGTTTAAGGACTTGTTAGATGAAGGCCTGAATGATGAAACCTCAGCACTTTGCTGTCTCTCCAGCTCCTGTCTTTGTGAACTAGAAGGTGTCCCACCTACTGGGAATGTATGCTGACTGTCTGCACCTTCTTTCCTCAAACTCCCTATAGTTTCTTCAAAAAATTCTTCCTCTGAATGAGGATTTAGCCTGTGCCTCTTAGCACTAGGCTGGTCTGAAGGACCACTGGCAGGGGTAGCTACTTCCCTGTCTCTTTTTAAACTCTTTTCCTCATTCAGAGGAGTCTGAAAAACTGGGGATCTCCCATGTTAACTTGAGTTGGATGGGTCTGTGTTTGAGCCTGTTCTTGAGAGATTTCAGGCTTCTTTGACATGCTTGATTGCCCTGTTGCTGGAGTATTGGTTCCTTGTTCTTTTTCCTGTGATGGTTCTATAGGTGGTGCACTGGTTTCCTGTGAGTGCCTTTGAGAAGTATCTGCTATTGAGGCACTAGTCCTTGGTGTTGGTTTCTAAGAAACCCCAACTGTCACCTGTTCAAAAGAGTCTAGGTCAAGTGTCTTTTCTAGATCTTCCATTACATTTTCTACATTGCCCTGATCACTATCCATCTCTGCAAGAGTCCCTTCCCTCCATTCATCCATGTTAGCATATTGCTCAATTTCTGGGATTCTGTGATGAAAATAAGGTGATAACCTATTTTTCATTCTCCTATCACAGATGAAACTGTGGGGGTCATATTTCCAACCAAAGCTTTTGTTTAATCTCATGTGGTTTTCTAGGATTCCTTCTGCTGCTTTGCCTGCTTCTCTATTGTTGCAGACAAATGGGCCTAGGTGATCCTTAATTCTCAGCTGTGCTTTTTTCTTGGCCTTGGTAAAGTGAATCTGATCTGAGTTTATCATTTGTCTATAATACTCCAATGCAAACAACCTCATTGGAACATATTTTGGTATTTTGAATGGAGGAAGCTCACAACCATATATCCTAATCTCTGTGTGATTCTGGTACAAGTACCAGTCACCTACCTTGTACTGTTTTGATAGCTGAAGGATCCTTTTGATTTCATCACTAATCCTAGGAGGAGGATTTCCTGTCAGCATGGTGGTCATTGGGTGGAAAAACTGGTCAATGAATTCATTATATGAATAAGGGCAAGCAAAATATTGGTGGAAGATAGAAGTACAAAAAATGACTGACCTTGGATTACCCTTTGTATCAAGTTTATTGACAAAAAATGGGAACTTGTTAGACTGATAGTAGAGGATAAGGCGATATATGAATGTGGGATACTTGAAAACCTTTTCATTTTCTAGCCTCATGAACTGGTCATGGATTTTATCAGCAATAAATGCAGCATAATTGTACTTGATAGTAGGGGGATGACTAGGGGTAAATATGGACATCAACACTAGGGTCAATTCATCCACAAACTCACTAGTGTTGAATCCCATTACTATAGCTATCATATCAACTATAATTTTGCCTGTCTCTGTGAAGAAAGCTGACATATAAGGAGGGGGATCTTTGGGTCGATGGTTCTTATCCACAAAAGTTTGACAAAGGTGACTGAGTTTGGATTGGGATAATTTAGATGATTTTTCAAGAAAATCTCTAAGGGAAATGGGGGTGAGGGCTTGACTAGGATGAAATTGAAGCATCTCATTGATTAAGACTGCAGTAATTGTGAAGAGGACTGTTTGAATGGGAGACATCACTGCTCTGAGGTTGAGGTCATAATTTGCATGGAACTAATGGATAATGTCAAGGAAAACGTGCATAGAGGGGAGAAAGTACATTGGGAGATTGGATTCCCAAAGTCCTATGGTATCATAGCCATTCAAGTGATTGTCTCAGCATTGGCAAAATACTTTCAGGCGGTCTTTATTAGTAGTCAGGCCTTTTATTTGAAAATCTTTATCTGCCAGGGGCAGATAATCCAAATCACAGTGAGGGGTGGTAATGGGTGCAATATTTAGGGCCACAGGGGTTTCCATTCTGGTTCTTGTGGATTCAGATAGGAAACTGGGGTTTTTTAAGTGAAATTGGTGAAACAGAGGGTCTGGGGAACTTGAATTTCAAGTGCAGCAACTGAATTATGGTGAAATTTGGGGTTCTTTTCAATTAATTGCAGAGAAAGCAAGTATTCACAGGGTTTCTTGACGGGAAGCTGGTAAATACCTGTTTTTAGTGAGGGCGATGGAATGCAGGTTCACTGGGTGTAATGGCAGACTCTGAGCGGTGTCGACTACAAGTTTTGAAGGTGGTTGGCGGTTGGGTGCACGAGCTGGTTGATTTTCAATGTTCAGGTTGCTGCATGCATGCGTTCGCAGAATAGGATGACAAACTGATTACTTTTGTTTTTTATACAAAGTCAAAAATTTTGCGGGTTTCAGGATTTAGACAGGTTGTGTCAGTGGGCAAAACATTTGATGTTTTGTTGTTAGTGGGATGTAGTAAGCGGTTTTTATCGCAGCGCTAATGGAGGGGAGGCGGTATTTAGGCTAGACCGAGCGATTCCATACGATAAGCGACGCGTGGCGAGGGCACTGTTCAGAAAACCGCTCGCGATCATGCGCTAACGTTCGGTCGTGGAGGGCCGTGCGATATGCACGACAACCATCGGATCTGTGGGGCTTGATCGGACGACTATCAGGGAGATGAGGTGGCGGAAGTTTAATGGAGGGCGGGCCCAACATAATTAAAGGTTTATAATTACATTGGGGGCGATGTGATTTGTCAGTGAGTTTATTAATTAATCCTGGTGACTAATTAATCCTCTTTTAACGTGGCAGAGTCAGGGTTCTTAATTAGTTACAGATTAACTAATTAATCCCAATTAAGAGTGTATTATGGTTATATTTTAACTGAGGGGCGGGATATATAAGAATTTGGGGTTTTTTCATATTTATAATAATACGGGAGTGGGTAATTTTTATAGGGGAAATATATATTAACATAAATTAGTAGTTAATATGATTTTGTGAAGTGCGCGCTAAGTTTGAACCATTTTCATGTATATGTTTGAAACTTAAGCTAAGTGAAAAATGAGGGTTTTTATGGAAAATATTTTAATTTCCCTAAGTAAAATAGGATTTTACTTACGAAAACTTTATCAAGGGAATGAATGACTTATGAAGGGGTGTGATTATTTATAAATGGGCTTAAGTGCTTAAGGTATTATAAATTATTGGGCCGAGGGTCCGGTCCCTCCAAAAGTCAGAGAAATGCTTTGAGTTGCTCTAATTTGATAGATACCTTGGCACTTAGGGGAAATTAGTGAAAACTTAGGAGAAATGAGTAGGGGAGTTAATTATTTTTGACTTTGCTTGCTCGATGTGCCTTCCATGTGATACATGCCATTTGCCTTGTGATGAAAGTAAAAGATTTACACATTTAGGCTTATCATTCACCCCATATTATTCTGCAACCATCATCTACTTACCCTACCTACTTAACCTAACATTTTCACCTCTTTATTAGGGTGCACTTAGATTGGCAAACCCTTATCAAACTTTCTTTTCTTTTACATGGTGATGCCTATCTAAGTCTGCACTTATTACATCCAAGGGCTCAGATTAAACTGTTGGTCTCCTTTTTTCACTTTACCTATCTACTTATCTGCCAAGATTGTACTGTTTGGTCAAATCTTTATTCTCTATTTCTACAACATGAAATTGAAAATATGAACTAGTCAAGCTTAAACTGTTTGACTATTCATCAATTGTGGCATTTAGACTTGCACATTTTCCTAGTCTTTCTTTTTGTTGGGGTTCATTTTCTTTCATTTTTTGACCATCTTTTTATTTCTTTTCACCCTTTGATTTTTATTTTAGGGTATACCCTCTTTACATTTTTTAAATTTTTTACAAATATGGAAAACCTTTGCAACAAGTAAAGGTATGAACATATTATAAAGCTAAACCAAGTCTATCATGATATATGACACCTATTGGTATAGGGGCATAATAGATAGAATAGAAGTCATTGAAAGGAAACCTCACTGGGATAACCAATAGGCTAATCCAGTGAGGAATCCAAACTTTAGGAAAAACTAGAACCAAAACACAGGTAAAAATGGGCCTGATCAGAACATTAGGCCACGTTTCCAAGAAAATTATGCTGAAACTTCCAACCAAGAAGACCTTGAGATAGACACACAAATCAACCTTATGGGCTTAGATGATGAAGAAACTGTTTTTCTAACTCAGGATGATCAAGAATTATACATGCTTCAACAGTTATAGACCCAAACAGGAGAACCTTTCGACTATAAGCAAGGGTATGACTCTGCTATTTTCGAAGTTCATAAACAGTACAACTTAAGAAGCCAAAAGAACACTGATTTTCCTGATCAGAATAAAAAATCAATACCTAACCAACATAAGAAGGTGAAAGCTACAAAACAGAATCCTCAAGTTACTAAAACCTTACAAATCCTTTCTAGACCACATCAAAATCCTCCCAGTCCCACCATTGAAGATGTAACAGATAACTAGCCTTCTAAAGAGCAACCTTCCACTTCAATCCCCCTTAAGGAAACAGTGGAACAACCTCTAGAAATCATATTAGACAATCCAATCGAAAACACTCCTAACAATGAAAAAGAAGAAAAGACTACTCAAAACCTTGGTGCAAAAATTTTAAATGTTCAAACAGATAAAGCCCCTTTGCCTTTCAATTTGGGAGTAGAAGTGGCAAAACTCAAAATCTCAGTGCCTCTGACGGAATTGGTTAAACATGAAACTTACAGAACTCAAATTAGTAAATCTTTGAACTTCGTTGAAAATGAAGATTTTGTGAATCTATTTGATGAACAACCTGAGTTATTTTTCGGATTAGATGTTAATGGAAAGCTAGTTGAAGGAGGGATACCACCCTTCTACATCAGCCTCAACATCCACGATAAAATCCTACATAATGCCATGCTTGACTCTGGGGCCTCACATAATCTTATGCCTAAGTCTGTAATGGAATAGCTTAACTTGGATATCACCAGGCCTTACAAGGATTTGTTCTCCTTTGATTTGAGCCAAGATAAATGCTTAGGTCTCATAAAAGATTTATGTGTTTCCGTAGTTCAGTACCTGGCCAAGACCATATTTATGGACATAGTTGTTGCTGATATACCACCTAAGTATGGTATGCTATTGTCTAGATCTTGGGATGCCAAACTCTAGGGATCTTTGCAACTGGACATGTCCTATGCTACCATATCAATCTTTCGACACCCCAAGAAACTGTATAGAGAGACTCTGATGAAGTATGTAGTGAGTACATAGGAGAGACCTCAGAACTTTCCTATATATTCAGTACATTCTGATATTGATTCTTTCATACTTTATAATACTGAAATAAATCAAGAAGACAATTTAAACAACATAACATCAGAACCAAAATAAATTGCAGTATTAAAAGAAAATCAAAATGTCCAAACTCATGAAATTTCAGATAAAAAAGATGACCTAGATACCTTAGTCAAGAAGGATTCCACTACCCCAGATGAAAATTATGAGCATGAAATCCTATGGCATCTTGAGTTTGATGGGTTAGTCAATAAACTAGGTGCAGGAGAAGGTGTATGGATTTACAACTTAGAAAATGATCATTCAGAGGGTCATGCCTACAGGTTAAACTTTAAATGCACAAACAACATGGTTGAATATGAAGCTAGTCAAAAGGTTAGGAGCCATAAGAGTCTCAATCATGGGAGATTCTGAGTTGGTGATTAAACAAATTAAGGCTGTTTATATGACTAGGGGTCCTAAATTAGGATTTTATAGAGGAACGGTCATAGAGATACTAAATACCTTTTTAGAAACAAAACGTGCTGTTATTCCAAGAAAACACAACATGCAAGCTCACAGCTTAGCCATGTTTGCTAGTACTTGCAAGCTGCCATTTCAGCCCAACCATTAGTACACTGTTGAGGTTAGGCATAGACCTTCCATTCCTATCAATTTAAAGAACTAGCAAGTATTTGAGAATGATCAACAAATTAACAATTTTTTGACATTAGATAATGAATTTGTAAATACCAACATAGACATAGACATAGTAGTAGATTTTGATTGCTCTGATGAAGTAGAAATTAACAAACTAGAAGCTGACGAGACAGATAGATTTCACCCTACAAAGTTTATAAAAGCAGATATTCAAAACCTAAAACAAATGGAAATTAATGAAGCAATTGATGAAGAAACTGAAGTTATAAACCTTAAAGACAATTTTCTACCCAAAGGATTAACTCCTTTGGAGGACTTATTCGATTCAAATGATATTCCTAAAAATCCTAAGATGGAACCCTTGAATTCAGACATTGAGGAATGTAATATAGGATCTGAAGAGCGTCCCAAACTGATAAAACTATCAAAATCATTACTTCCCAATGAAAAACTGAAATATATGGAACTGCTGAAAGAATTCCAGGATGTTTTTGCTTGGAGTTACGAGGACCTGAAATCTTATGATACCATCATAATACAACATACTATTCCATTAAAAGAAGATCAAAAGCCTTTTAGACAGAAGCTTAGAAGAATCAACCCTGTTCTACTACCTTCTATTGAAAAGGAGATCAAAAGAATGTATGAAGCTAGGATTATTGCACCTATCAGGTTCTCAAACTGGGTTTCCAATTTGGTACCCACAAGAAAGAAAACTGGTGAAATTAGGCTGTGTGTTGACCTTAGGAATTTGAATAAAGTTTCACTTAAGGATAACTATCCTCTTCTGAAAATGGATCACATACTACAAAGGGTAGTAGGTTCCTCCAGAATCTCACTGCTAGATGGGTTCTCTGGTTATAACCAAATCCTAGTCCACCCAGATGATCAGGCAAAGACTGCATGCACTACTCCATGGGGCACTTTCATTTATGTGAAAATGCCATTTGGGTTAAAGAATGCAGGGGCCACCTTTCAAAGAACAATGGACATAGCCTTTGCTAAAGAAATCCATGACTTCCTGGTAATATAACTTGATGATCTCATAGTATTCTCTAAATTAGACCAGCAACACCTAGATCATCTTAGGCAGGTCTTTACTAAATGTAGGAAATATGGAATTTCTCTAAATCCTAAAAAATCTCTTTTTGGGTTGGAAGGAGGGAAATTATTAGGCCACATTATTTCCAAATATGGTATTAGGATTGACCCAAAAAGAATTGAAGCTATTTTGCAGATACCACATCCCAGGAATATCAAAGAACTTCAAGAATTTTTAGGTAAAATAAACTTTTTGAGGAGATTTATCTCTAATTTAGCTGAGGTAATTAGATTACTAAACAATATGTTAAAGAAAGATTCGACTATTAAGTGGACTCTACAGGTTAAAAAGTCATCTGGAGATATAAAGTTAGCCTTGACACAAACACTAGTCCTCACCAGTCCAATGTTTGATAGGGAATTCATCATATTTTCTTTTGCTTCAGAACACACCATTGCTGTAGTCCTCTTGCAGAAAAATGATTAGGGTTTTGAATAGCCAATAGCCTTCTTCAGTAAAGCCCTGAGAGATGCACCTTTAAAGTATAACATAATGGAAAAGAAGGCCTTTGCTCTGGTTAAAGCTATTAAATATTTCAGAGTTTATATCTTGTACTCTCACATAGTAGCTTATGTTCCCAATGCTGTAGTAAAAAACATTCTGACATAGGATGGACCTGATGAAAAAGAGGGAAGTGGATAGCTACAATATTAGAGTATGATTTGGAAATAAAACCTACAAAATTGATCAAAGGCCAAGGTTTGGCTAAGCTCATGGCTGAATCAAAATATCAGGCCCTAGATATAAACGTCATTGCAGAACTGGATAATGAAGAGGAGATGGCGACTCCACAGATCAACCAAGCTTTTATAGATTCACCATGGTATGCTGACATAATATATGTTCTACAAAACCTTCAAGCTCCTCCAGAGCTATCCAGGACTAAAAGTAGGTTTTTAAAGATGAAATCTTTAAAGTTTTGCATAATTGATAATGCCTTATTTTGGAAAAATCATGAAGGCATCTTGTTGAATTGTTTATTAAAAGAGGAATCTGACAAAATTTTGCAAGAATTTCATGCAGGTGACTGTGGGGGACATCCCTATTGGAAGACAACAATTGATAAGATCTTAAGGGCTGGTTTTTACTGGCCCACTCATTTTGCTGACGTGAAAAAATTTGTAACCTCATGTCACAAATGTCAAATTTTTTAAGGAAAAAGAAAATTAATGCCATTACCTTTGAAACCTATATCAACTAAAACACCATTTCAACAGTGGGGTCTTGACTTCATTGGTAAAATTCATTCCCCTTCCTCTACCTAGCATAGATGGATCTTAACTGGCACAAAGTATTTTACAAAGTGGATAGAAGCCACACCCTTAAGACAAGCCACTGATACTATCATAATAGGTTTTCTTGAGGCCAACATTCTATCCAGATTCAGTTGTCCCACTAAAATCATCACAGATAATGCTGCAGCCTTTAAATGCAAAAGGATGATTGATTTTTTCCACAAGTATCACATAACCCTTGGCCATTCCACAGCCTACTATCCCTAGGGAAATGGACTTGCAGAATCATCCAATAAGAGCCTAATGAATATTATCAAAAAATTATTGAAAGACAATAAGAAGGCCTGGAATAACAAACTAGTGAATGCTTTGTGGGTAGACATATTGACCACAAAGAAATCTATTGGCACTAGTCCCTATCAGCTAGTCTATGGAATGGAGGCTGTCTTCCCATATTCTTTAGGAACTCTAGTGATGAAATTACTCCAAGAAGCACAGGTTGAGCCCAATGATATTCAAATAAGGATCAACTAGACTATTCATTTGTAGCAAACCAGGGAACAAGTCTACATCAGGTCCCAAGTTGTGCATAAGAAAATTAAGAAAGCATTTGACAAGAGAACCAAGGTAGAAGATTTCTATCTGGGAGATAAAGTCTTGAAATGGGACTCAAGAAGGGAAGATAAAGGGAAACATGGGAAGTTTGACTTCCTATGGAAAGGTCCTTACATTATTTATGCTTTCAGAGGTAATAATGCCTATTTCCTTAAAGAATTGGGTGGTGCAGAAGTGGAAGGAGGACTAGTCAATGGTCGAATGCTTAAGCACTATATAGTTCCCAGTCATTGATTCTACTAATCACTTGTACATACTATATCCTTCACAAAGCTTAGTTTGGGTTGGATGGTAAATTTTGGAGTTGAAGCCCGAAGAGAAGACCTTAAGCTTCAAAAGTTTAACTGTCAGTAAGTATCAATAAAGAAGCAAAGTAAAAGGAAATTTGCAGAATAATATCACATAAATTCAAAAGGCCATTGATCTGTTGGTTCTTGACATTTCACTAGGAAAACCCATCCCCAAGTGGAGCCACTGTTATGTTCCTATACCAATAGGTGTCATAATTTTTGAATGGTTGAGGTCAAAACTGTAATATTTACATACCTTTGCTTTCTGTAAATGTTTTCCATATTTGTAAAAAATAAAAAAATTTAGAAAATGTAAAGAGGGTATGTCCTAAAAGAAAAATCAAAGGACAAAAAGAATGAAAAAAGGTCAAAAAAGATGAAAAATGAACCCCAAGAAAAAGGAAAAAGACCATGAAAGTGTGCAAGTCCAAATGGCACTACTATTTTACTTTTTTGTACAATAATAATGGTGTGCAACTTGTTGTTTATGCCACAATCCATGGTAACCAAATAGTTTAATCTTGGTTATTCCATATTTTGAATTTCATGCTTAGGGATAGAGAATAAAATCTGACAAAACTGTTTAATCTTGGCAGATAAGTAGATAGGTAGAGTAAACAAAAGGAGCTCAACAGTTTAATCTGAGCCCTTGGATGTAATAAGGATAGAATTAGATAGATTTTTGTTGTAAAAGAGAAGAAAAATGTTTGATAAGGGTTTGCCAGCTTAAGTGCACCCTAATAAAGAGTAGAAAAAATGGTAGGATGAGTAGATGGGTAAGTAGTTGGATGGTTGCAGAATTATGGTGATTGATTGGATAAAGTCATATCATTTACTTTCATCATCAAGTTGTTAAGAGTATGGATGATAATGGAATATTTACAATGTCAAATGATTAATTTCCCCATTCATTTTACCTCTAAATTCACTAATTTTCCATAAGTAAAGTCAAAAGTACCTGAAACCTTAAGTTAAAGGGGCTCAGAGCATTTCTATGACTTCTGGAGGGACCGGACCCTCAGCCCAATAACTTATAGGATCTAAGTACTAAAAACCCCCTTACCAACATTCACTTCCTCCATAATACATTCATTTCACCTAAAAATCCCTTTCCCTAAGGTGAAATCATCATTTGCCTAGGGAAAGTAATTAACCCTACATAAAACCCCTTTTCCTGCAAAAACCCCACAAAAAGCATTTAGCCTAACTCATGATGGATAGAGGTGGATATAAAAATAAATATCAAAACATTATACTTAGCGCATTTTCTTTCCCGCTTTCACTTCATATTAACTCCTAATTTTTATTATATTTAATTCCTAAAGAAAACCCCCTTTCTCGTATGTTTTATTAAAATCCCATATATTAATAATCCCAACCCAATGGTTTGAAATATAAACCTTATTAGTTAAATGGATTAATTAGTTGATCCACGACTAATTAAGAGCCATAACCCTCCACCAAACAAAAAGGGGTTAATTAATCAAACTGTGATTAATTAATAACCTGTTCCTCCAATCATATCACCCCCAACATCATCAAGCCGCCCTAACCCGCAGTTAATAACCCGTTGGGCCCCTCCATTAACTCCCCGATCAAATCACACCCCCGATCACCGTACGATCTGACCCCTTTAGATCCAACGGCTGACGCTCATATCGGGCAGCCTCCGAAGGCCGACCTTTACCTGCCCGATGTGAGCGGTTTCACTGTTCACCTCGCCGCTACGTGGCGCTCGATGAATGGCATCGAGCGGCCTCTCCCCAAAACCACTTTTTCCCAAAAGTGGTGCGATGGATCCCAATTACCGCCTCCATTACATGACAAACTATCACATTCCCCGATTGGTGCCAAATGTCATTTTCCCATTATACCTACCAATATCATTGACTTTACACATAAAGCCAAAAAACTCATTGTTTTTTGTCTTTTATCGTGAAAAGGACGTTCTGGCTTCCATGCAAAGAACAGAGCACATTCAACTACATACCTATTACCAACCATCAACTTTCCGCAGCTGCTGAAACTCCAAACTACCTTGCATACCTGTGCGCTTCTTGCAAACAGTGCACAGTCACCATTTCACCATTCAAACAGCCAAAATCAGGTATTTACCCCATTTCCACTGAGAAACCCTATTTTCTTGGCGAACCTGAGCTAAATTGCTTTAAAAATTAAGTAATTTAGTAAATTAATCCACCTGGTAGTCCTGAAATACTTTGAAATAGACCAATTGTTCCCAATTTCCCTGAAACCCTTTGCCTCGTCCTTGAATCCACAAGAACCAAGGATGGAAGCCCCAATTGCATTAAATGTCATGCCCATTACAACTCCTTACAGGGATTTAGACCACCTTCCCCTTCTAGACAAGGATTTCCATATTAAGGATACCTCTATCTCAAAATCCCCTTTAAAACTCTTTTGTAAGTATAGAGACCAGTACCTGAACCAAGACGACTCCATTGGACTTTGGGAATCAGGGTTGCCTAAGTACCAATTCCGCAAAGTGCATGTGTTCCCAGAGATTGTACATTACTGCCACATGAACTATGATCCTATCCAAAGGGTAGTAAGAACTCCTGACCAGTCAGTTCTGTTTACTATCACTGCTGAATCCATTAACCAGATGTCTCATTTGCAGCCAAGCCAAAGCCTAACCCCTATTTCCATTGGAGACATGCTGAATAGATACCCTACATTCACTTCAATTGAACTAGCCCAGTTATTCCAGATTTTTATTAGAGAAGAATAGTATGTTCCAAAGGACCCTCCTCCTTATCTATGGACTATATTCTCCAGCCTTGGTCGAGATATTATAGATATGATATCCAGTATACTAGGCTGCACCACTAGTGAATTTGTTGATGAGATCATATTATCCATCATGTCAATCTACTCTCTCGGCCAACCATTAGCCATCATATTTGACTATGAAA
The DNA here is from genome assembly GCA_031772625.1 of Pinus tabuliformis. Classification (NCBI taxonomy): domain Eukaryota; kingdom Viridiplantae; phylum Streptophyta; class Pinopsida; order Pinales; family Pinaceae; genus Pinus; species Pinus tabuliformis. The sequence continues at coordinate 703,491,474 of CM062815.1, read as the reverse complement.
AGTTTATTGCTGACAGAATGCATGATCAATTCATGAGGTTGGAAAATGAAAGTGTTCAAGTATTCCTTAATTCTGTATCATTTATTCTGTTACTATCAAGCTAATAGGCTTCCAATTGCCCTCCAAAATCTAGATGCCAGAGGAAACCCTAGATCAGTGATCTTTTGGACTTCTTTGATTCATCAGTTTGATTCTCAATACTCCTATACAAACTTCATATATCTCTTTTTTTATCCTCTAACAACCATGCTGCTAGGAAGCTCTCCACCTAGAATCAGTGCAGGCATCAGAAGGGTCCCGCAGTTATCAAAACAATACAAAGTAGGGGATTGGTACTTGTACCAAAACCATACTGAAATAAGAATTTATGGATGTGAATTACCACCTTACAAATTGCCAAAGTACCTCCCCATGAGATTGTTTGCTCTGGAGTACTATAGACAAATTATCAATTCAGATGAGGTGCAATTTGTAAGAGCCAAGAAGAAAGCCCAACTCAAGATAAAGGATCAGCTAGGCCCATTCATTTATAACAGTAGAGACGCAGGAAGGGAGGTAGATGAAATCCTTCAAAGACTGAAACTGAAAAAAAGTTTCATGTGGATCTATGACCCCTACAGCTTCATTTGTAATAATAGACAAAAGAATAAACTATCTCCTTACATCCACCACAGAATCCTCGAAATTGAACAATATGCTAATCAAGCTAAATGGGTGGAAGGAACTTTGATAGATCGAGATAGTACAGAGGTTGTTGTTGATAATGTATTAATGGACTTAGACAGAAGACTTGATGAGGATTCCTTTGTACAGGTTCCAGGAGAGTCTCAGTCTCAGAGACAAGCACAGGGCCACAGTGGGCAGACAGAAGAAGCAAGTCCATCAGCAGAGGCAGGACCATCAGGACAACTAGAGTCTTCAAGACAAGCAGAGCCATCAAAGCAATTGGAGTTTTCAGGACAGCCAGAAGAATCTGAACAACTTGAAATTTTAGAGGAGCTTGCTCAACCTGAACAAATCATGAGCAATCCTCCTGTTTTGCAGACTCCTCTTAATGAGGAGAGGAGCCTTAAGAGAGACAGAGATGAGGCCACTCCTTCCAGTAGGCCTGCTGCCCAAACCTATGCTAAGAGGCAAAGGTTAAACCCATATGCAGAGCAAGAGTACACTGAGGAAACAACAGGGACTTCAAGAGTAGAAAGGACAGAAAGTGGGCACACCATTCCTTTAGGAGGGACAAAAGAACCTTCCACCTCTCAAAATCAAATGTTAGAAAGGTAGTAGAGTGTGGAAGTATCCTCTTTCAGGGCTCCCACAGGACAGAGCCTAGATATCAAGGAAAAATACAAGGAAATCAAAGCAAGGAATGAAAGATTAAAGTTGCAAAGCTATGCACATTATCTAAAGATGGCTCCAACAAACCAGACAAGGCTAATGTTAGCCTTTGATATAAAGGAGGGTAAAATGTAGATGAGCTTTCTCAAGCCAACCATACAACAACCAAAGTCAATGGAAGATTATCTTAAAACAAATTTTGAGGTCATGGCAAAGGATATCCATCCTATCGACCAAATTGAGTTGCATAAACAAACTAGAGAAATGGTCTATTCCACTTTGACCAACAAAGTTCTAATAGCTCACCAACTTCAAAATTCACTGAATAACATCTCAGCATAATTCTAGTTGGAAAAAGCCTCTTCTCAGGCCAAAGACACTAGAATAAAGTCCTTAGAGGACTTGGTCATAGAGCTGGGACATGAGCCTAAGGATGTTAAAGCAGCAGAGCAACTGATAAAGAAGAAAAATGATGACATAGTTGCACTAAAAAAGTAGCTCAAGATTCCTCCTCTTCATCACCCTCAAACAACTGAAGTTTTGGAGACACAAAAGGAGGAAGAACTTATGGACCTAGTCCTTAAGTTAAATGATCAATTGAAGGAAACTGAGAAGGAATTGGATAATTTGATACAGTCCAAGTAGAGTGAGTTGGCCACTGCTCCCCACACTGTAATACCTATGGTTTCCATAGCAGTACCTTCCACATTGGTAGCTGCCTTGGCACCAACAATTCCACCAGCAACAACATTGCGAGTGATAGGTACTACATCAGGCACAGGTACTACATTAGGCACAGGTGCATCAACCAGCACAGAGACACCCACCGAGAAAATTGCAGATTTGATCAAGGCCATGGAAGAAATGAGTATCCAAGCCACTGAGCTTAAGAAGCTCAGAGAACAGGTGTCAAGTTTAGAAACCAATTGTAAACTTGTACAAATACAACATAAAGAAGAAACTCAGAGGAACCTGAGCATGGAAGAAAGGATAAAAGCCCTTGAGAAGGATTTAACACTTCAAGAACCATTGGGAGACATGAGAGAAATCCTTTGGGCCAACATCATTGATTCCATCAATGATGTTTGGCCTTCTATTCAGATTATTTTTGAGCAAACAGAATTGGTCAAGATGGCCACAGAGGAAATCCACAAAATAGTGGAAGAACTGGGAAATAAACCAGAAGAAGCTAATCAGTTGATTACCTTTTTGAACAGCAAAAATAGATATGAACTGGATGAATTAGATATACAGGATAGAACAACAACCATCATAGAGATAAAAAAAGTCCTCACTAAAAGAAACTTAATGTTAAATTTGGAGAAAAGATGTCAGAGCATCCAAACAGACATTGATAGCTTTATGCTAAAGTATGGCATCTTAAGAGAAAAATGACTCCCTAGTCCTATGGTGATCCATGATAAGTTAATGACCTAGGAAGATTATGTTGACAAATTAAACAAGCTGGCCAAAAGCCAAGCTAGTACTTCAGGGGTGAAATCTTTGCCCACTGGAAGGGTGCTTTATGATGGCTTGGAGAATCTGTTCTACATTGAACATGAAGTCAAGCACTTGTTCACAAGCAAACCAAATTTTGCTAAGTATACAGAAGCCGATGAAATCTATAGGAAAATGATCAGAATGAAGTTACCTGATAGTGAATGGTGGACTAGTTTGACTGATTTACTATAAGTTACTATAGTAAATTTGTAAGGTAAAAGGTAACTGCCAAGTAAAATAGGTGAAAGAGGATCAAAGAAGAACTGGTAAAGAGTATCAGTAGGTCAAAGATGAAAGTAATTCCAGCACATAACTACAACGGAAATTGCAAGAGCCAAATCCAAGCAACAACAGCCAGCGCAGTCATAATTAAAGGGACAGCAAACAAACAGTTCTCCATCTATCTCTATCTTTGTGCTGAAGATATTTTATGTTTCCTAGAATAATTCTCATATAGTTATGAGATATTTTGTATCAAATTTTGTATAAATACTTCACAAATTGAAGTAATTAGGGTGGATTAAAATACATTTCTATAGACATATTATTTTTGAGCCAAGGAGCTTTTGTACTCAAGACTGGACTAGTTTTACTGGAAATGAAATAAAGCTGAGGACATTTCACCAAATTCTTGTCCACAACTATAACAAATAAATATCATTTTCTCATGTTTAAATATCGTTTTCTCTCTATGTCATGAAATATTCGTATGTGTTTCTTATAAAATATTAAAAGAAAACATGGAATGATATCATCAGAATTAGCTTAAGTGCTCTCTGTTTTAACTATTTGCTTTATTCATATTTTCTACTAAACTGCCTTGGTATGGGGATTCTTAATTTCCCCCTTACTTCCGTAATTTATTTCCCCTTTGGCCCATAGTATAGGATTCTTCATTTCCCTTTGCTACTGGCCATCCTTCCTTTCTTCATCCCAATCCCGGTTAAGGATTCTTCATTACCCTTGGCCCCGGTTAGGAGTTTCCATTCATTGAAACCTGCAAATTTGCTCTTCCTATGTTAGCCTACCCTGTGAACTCTTACCTCAGTGACAAATCAAATCTATTTAACCTTTTCTTGATTGAATCCATATCCCAATGCCTAAATATTTGTTCTGGCCATCTGTTTTCTTAATTCCACCACCCAATCAAAACAAACAATTCTGAACATTAAGAATTAACCTGAAGTCTTATTTAAACAAAGTTAAATTATAAAGAGAGAGCCCTCTCTAGACTTAGGTTGGCTAGAACCTAAGTCTAAAATATTGGGTTGTGGTTACCTCAGGCTATCCCTTCTTTGATAACTTCTAAGGAAAAAACCTGAGTGATAACATGAGGCAGCCTCAATCTCTGCACAATTTTAGGCAGTAGTACTTGGTCACTGAGGGCTG